>LOND01000403.1:53533-101019 GCA_014220965.1 Paragonimus kellicotti
AAATTTTCTGAAAGTCTTGCGTTTAGAGCTGGTTTTAACAGACCTGCCAAGCGGACGGCACAAAGTCTACTGTTAACAGGAATCCAATCTACTAATGCGGCTGCGGCCGTCGTGCTGAAATCATACCTAACCTCAGCTGACTAGTAACATCGCGTGGAGTCGCCCGAAGTGTATAACAGTATCGGTAGACAATGCAGGTGCTGTTTTGTTCCAAACGTTAACTACTGTCATGGATTCTAGTCTCCGAGATACAAGCAGACATCAACGTGCAACGAGTCTAGTGTTCGTGCGAAAGCCGCTTGCTGACCTATCTGTTTAACGTGCGAACGTTGAAGGCACCTTATTAATTCGCATTCTAGTCTAGCGGGGACAGGGAGGCCTGAAGCTGCAAGGCAAGAGACGAACCTTACCGTCAGTGTTACCACAGTTAGCTAATCTGTTCTGGGACCTTAAGTAACTATCAGAAATGAGGTGGGAGGGGCTGAGGGCTACATTGATAGACAGTGGGGGGGGTCAGTAGTAGCATGTTTTCGCTATCCACGTGCTGTATGCAGCAGAAGGTCGACCCGGTTTACTGCGAGACGCCGATGCAGTATGGATTCACTGTTATTGTGATATTCATGGTTGTGTTGGGTGAGATACTGCCAGGACGCCCAGACCTAGACAGTGAGAACGATTGGGTTCTCACCAAAGCCTTGGCTCAAGCCCGTTACCGCAAGGCAGCGGTGGGTGGTAATGTCTAGAACTGGTACTTTTCCGGAAAAGATCCAATTTTCTTCAACCCAACCTGGAGGACCAGGAATGGTTGTCGCCCTAACACCATTGGCCTGCCTGGCATGAGACTCTATCGGTGTGGTGATCACACGTCCAGTTTAGCCCAATAGGTCATCGAGATGCGCAAGCCGTCATACCAGTCCAAGTCCATCTCGTTGTGACGGGACGACACAGACCATTTTCTGTACTGTGTTCGCTCTATAATAGTGCCCATATTCAAGAAGGAAATCAGACCTTTGCGAAAACCACGCGGAATTAATTCGAACCGAGTCATCACTAGGGTTCTTGCAAAAATCTTACCAATGGACTCACTGAAAGCTCGAGGCAAAGCATTACGGAAGAACAGGAAAGTTTCCCATGGGGAATGTATAGATTACACTCTTTACTCTTCATCAATGCGGAGCGAGTCATGTGTTACCGCGGCCAACAATGCGTATTCTCGACTATAGGTTCATTCGATTAGGTGGTCGATTTACACTTAGAATCGTTTAAAACAGGGTCTGCCAACCAAGTATGTGACCATACTGGGGCGCCTTATGCCCAACGAAATAATGGGATGTCTCGCACTCTAAATGATGCGCGCGTGGACCTCCACCTGGTGAAGACTGACTGATCTTGTTATGCTGACGACAAGTGTTGCTGTTTGACACTTCCAAGGCGCAGCACAAATATACTGAAGCTATTTCGTTCTTGCTAAGTACTTCGGAATGCGCTTGCAGCCTCAATGCAGTGCTTCTGCAATGTGTCGTATGACAGTAGATTTACTGTTAGGTACTTGAAGTCATGGAGGTTGTTGCCGGTTTGTGTACCTGGAAGCGCATCAAGCGTGTGGAGGTGTAGGAATGAAACAGAAGCGTGCATTCTAAAGCTTAGAGCGCTGTTCACTATTTGGAACATCTATCGCGACAGAGAGGTATCTTCTCAAGTGAGTGCACTTTATGATGCGGGGCAGTAAAAGCCGTAAGGAAGCTGTCTCGCTGATGACGTCTTACTTTCACTCACAGCTCGGTTGTTTGTATGCAAGGTGTAGGCGCCTTGATGTATGTTTGAATATAGACGTAGCTATTTTTTAGTAGTTAGGTCCACTTCCCCTCCCCTCGTCTATTTTCTTCTTTCTTCCTATATAAGTCTTTTTTTTCTTTTTCTTTGTTCTTCGTGGTTGTGTGGCAGTCAAGCATCAGTGTGAACCATCGATGTATTGCTGCCTATGATGATGATGATGATGATGTGTCGTCCACACAAGTTGAAACAACTGAGTCAACCTATCTTGAGGTCAGTCTGAGAAACCAAAACGCGTGCGTGTAACTTATGCAACCACATTTCAGTTTTAAAACATGATCCATTTCGGAACCAGAGTTGGTCTGAAGATTGTTTATACTTTGAACGGGCTAAGTGCCCAAGAATAGGCTGGTAATTCATTCGTTCTCATTTCGTATCCGTAATGTCTGTATACACTTCATGTGATTAACTGGGGTCACGCACCACGGCCGTCTGATTATGATTGACACTGTTTGCAGATAGTCAGTTCGGTTACAGTGTTTTGTTATCGCCTACGTTCCGTTGCTTACCGTTCAATAACGCATGGGGCCCGTTTGGATTTCAGCACGATGTTTCCACATGGATCCACAAGACAGTTGCTTACGTGAGACATCCGCACTCAAAGGCTAATGACGCACAATGGATAGGATGGGCCTACTGAATGATCATCTCAGTGACTTGTTATAAAAACATTAAGCCGAATGAAAAATGGCAGTGGCGACGTATCAGTATGTTTCGATCAAACACCTTCAAGATTGAATTACGGAAGCACTAGATGTTTCATGGTTCATGACAATAAGATAGGGGCGTTTGTTTTCCGCCTCTGATCAATCATTTTGGTTGTTGTTTCCAGGGCTAGCTGTAACCTGCTCCCATATACAATAATTGCCACCCAGCCTGAACTAGGTAGGCCATCCTGTGCCACAAATGAACCATTTTATCCTTGATATTATAGTGTTTCCAGCAAGAGTACGTTTACTATGCTTCAATGTTGCTCCCACCGACTGCTTCATACACCTTTCGTTTATTTTAGTGGAGTGCTTCCCATTTTACGTTTAGCCTGATATTCATAATTTTACCTGCCAAACGCATATGGATAACTTCTTTCTCTTTTTAGTCAACATGATGTTCACTTATGACGTGTTGATGCTTCTAATTGACATTGAGACTGAACGTCCCGCTGAACTGGTAGGCGATGTAGTGTGCTTTGACTTAAAGCTGAACGATGAATTTTGGCCACTACCCATTTGTGGATATAGCACTCGCCATACTCTCCTCATCAGCTTGTGCTCCAATATATAGCCTTTTTGGGAGACAGTATCTCAGCCGATTTACATGCTGAAGACATTTTTCGCCACTCTGTTCTTCACTTTATCTAACTACCGGCCTATCAGATGTTTCTGATCCGTTTATTTACTTTCGGCACATAGTACGGAATATCCGGAACAATACTGTGGACGCATTTTGCCGATCACTTGCTTTCTCCGTCTGACAACAACTCTGGTGCATAAGGGTGAACATTTTTGGAAAGTGGCTGTTGCTAATTCTTCAAATACCTAGTTTTATGGTCATTTTTTGTTCACCTGCTGATAGCTCCGAGCTACAATATGTAAATAAACCAAATCCGTTATTTTCATATTACTCCCAAAGTTCATTCCACGTTAATGATCCAGTTCACCAGTTACGTGCGTTTGGCCTTGTAGCATTCTACGTATTTTGACTTAAGAAGTTAATTCCCTTGCAGTTTTTCACGAGAAATAACAAATCTTATGACTGTGTAATAAGGTAATAGCGTTGTGGTTTTTTCCGAACATGCTGTTCTATTAAAGGTTCCAACGGCAATCGGTATTTTTCTGAGGGTATGTTTAGTACGGGTACCTATCTACCTCTGAGGACCCTGCTACTAACGTGTAATCGGTTTTCCCAAGCATTACGCACTGCCCCTTTATCTCCAGGAAAATTAGTTCCAAAATGTGACTTGGTCGTGTTTCCCACCTAATCAGTGCATCGTGATTAATTTTAGTTCTGTAAAATTACGCCAGTTCGTTGGTTGTTTTCACAAAGGCCCTTCATTCACCTCGTAAATGTGACTGCTATTGACCGGCCTTATCTCAGAGTTAGGTTTCTTGATCTCTACCGTAGTCGCGGTTATTTCATCAAGGGCCAGGCTACTGCGTCATCACCTTCTTCAGTTGGGTTGCCGATGTTCAATCACAAACCACAGTCCATGTAGGTAGTTCGAAGTCTTCAGACATGCGTGATGTTAACATACTAGAAATTTGAGACCAATTAAGCTGCCATTCGGATTTTTCGTCTGACGACCTAACCATGACAACACTGTAAGTGATGATATATCGTTCATTTCATTGATAGGCTCATTGATGAATGGCTACCTCAGATCAGCTGTCGACTAAGCAAAAAACACCTTTGACACAGCGGCGTTTTCCGTTCCGTTCCGTTTTGCTTTTGTCCTACCTTTAAGTTCAACAACCAAACTGTTGAGGTTGCTTGCAGATGTTTTTCTTCAGAATGTTCTTGCACGTACTGTTTTGAAAAGGATCGCCTAGCGTCAGACAACTTTGAGCTCCTTTACTTGCTTCTACAACCCTGCTGTGTACTGTATTGCCTACTTTAAGTCCTCATGAGGTGCCGATGAGACCTCAACAGTTGAGGTCTGCATAGGTTAGCATGTCACACCTTCATTTTAAGTCGGTTTGGTACACAGGTCTTGCCGCAAGCCTGATGCGTTTATGGCGGCCAGCCATTGTAATGGGTGGTAACCACTCTATAAAACTAGTGGCTCATGGACAGCGCTTCGATTGGACTGACTGCCTTAATGAAACCTGCGCTACTTGTTAGCGACATTTGTGTGGTTTATTTGAGACCAAATCTAATCCACAGAGGTAGAGTAAACAGTGATGAAAGTAACCCGTATGTGACACAGTCATTTTCTCAGCTGTTGCGCATTCTTTGGCTCATAAGCTTAGGTTGATCAGCCGTTTTGTGGTTGGCCCGCAAACGAGCAAGCATTGACCACAGCCCCAGGAGGGGATGGGAAAGGGTTTATGAAAACAGTTTGTCCCGATGACCAACAACGAAAAACCCTTTCTCAACCCCTTCTGGGGCTGTGTTCGAAGCTTGCTCGTTTGCAGACCAACCATACAGCGGCTGATCGATTTCAGCCTACGAGCGAAAGGAAGCACAACAGCTAAGGAAACTAATTCACTTACTTTCCTGCATCCCCGCTAACCGCGACCGCGTGATCTAGTGGACAGGCGCTTGGACTACAATCTGACGCCTATCCACGGGTCGTGGGTTCGATTCTCCGGCATGCCTGATGCTGATGAGATCCAACTAAGTCGAAACAGCTATCCACCACCTCGCTGGTAGTCATTTAGAACAACTGCCTGCAAAGACAGTTATTTCAGCCATCCACTATTATCTCACAGATACGACTACCAACTTAGGTTAGACATTACCCAACGATTCGTTTCGGACGGTCGTATCTGTAATTGAAATGACTACCATGGCAGTCACCCTTAAGTGAGCGGTTAGATCCAAGCCAAAGACGTCTTTTACTACATTATCACTGCAGTCGGTAGGGACGTGAATGGACTACAAAATTATTTCGATTGGCCTGGTGTCTAGATTCGATGCTGACAGACAGCATTACTGTCGGCGGCGACGGTCGTTGCGTGAAGGGCTATACCTGTCTCAGTTTCGCTGAGCCACACGATCATGGATTGACGGATATCTGATGGATAATGCGGGCACTACCAGTTTGATACGTTGAATATTTTGCATAGAGACGGTTGTTTTTAACTAGTTAGGTATTCTCCCTTCCCTTTTTTCTCCGATAGCTCTTGACCTTTCTTCATGGTAGCATGACAGCTAATCATCAGCGCGCATTACTTGTGTATTGCTGTCTTTGGTAATGATAGTGGTGATACGTAGGATATTTTTTGCTTTCTCTTGCCTAAAATGCAACACTTCGATTTCACTAATTCTAAAGTCTGTGTGAGGGTGGCTTGCTCACCCAGTTGTTTTAGGGTGAAAAGTGAAAGTGCGCATCTCAAATCCCACTCTGTCCTTATGTGGCCGACGACAGAACTAAAGAATAAATTGACCAAGACAGTGCTACTAAGGTTGTCTGCCTGCTCTGTAGTCTACAGAATACTCGCTGTGATCCAAATGCTAACTTGTAAAGACTGGCCTGGGAAGGGTCAGTGGTACCATGTATTTGCTTATTCGCCCTGCTAATTTTAGCGCATAGGGTGGTCCCGTTTTCCCTGCGTGACAGCCAATACAGTATGTGCCTGATTGTAATGCACAGAACCGTACTTACGTTGTCGTGAAACTACGGAGGAGTGAATTAGTGGCCTTATTGATGTCCGCACTGTGTTTTGTCTATTGCTGCAGATCGTTGAATGTGGATGGAACCCGGATGGGAAGTTGCCACTCTGTTGCTTTAGTTGATATGGGAGTCCAATGAGGTGTCATTGTTGAACCTAGTGCAAAAGAGCGGTCGCTCATTAATCACTAACTGGGAGCGTGTTCACTGACAGAATGGGTGAACTCTCACAGGTAACGTTTGATTTAGTTTTCGTTCACAATTGTCTGTGTCGCAAAGTCAAGTTACCTCAGTGGGAGGGAAATACGCGGCTAGCAGGGTTATACTGTCCACTATTGAACTTGCCGCTCTCTCAAGACTGGTAATTCTGAGAAGGTAAATGGGCGGTTTTATGCGAAACTATGAGGTCATTACGTTGACGATTCTCTTCTAACGATGAGTCTTGGAGAACACAAATGTTGGTGATAACAGTGGTGGAGGTCCTCGAACGTTCTTGGTGGTCGAAAAGCTTACGGACAAGGCGTTGCCAGGCAGAAAAGGAGAGCCCGTGTGGGTGCTAATCCATTGAGAAAGCCGGACTTGGGAAGTGAACATTATGAAAAAGCATGTACAATGAGAGTGATCTAGAGCCCTATGGATAGTACCCTAAAGAGTCTCAGCCATCAAGATTAGGTGTCTTTCATTCCAAAGTCGATATATGTAAGTCAAACCACTGACGCCCATATTCTTCTCAAAGAATGTTCTGAGCGGGTCTCCGATAGAGTGCTTGTGCCTAGGATGCGAATTGTACAAGGTTTCACGTTTCGAGAAATTGAGAAGGCTGTTTAAGAGGACGGTAAGTATATTTTAAAAGAAGGTGGGATCACATTTTGCCGCTGTCCTTTCCCGCCAAAAGTAGTGTCGTGTCATATTTTGATGTAATCAGCCTACAGCACGCATTACGAACAGACAATCGTTTATGTGCTGTAAAAATGTTAGAGAACCTTGGAGTACTCTAGATAATGCCGAACAAATACCGGAATATATACCACTAATGTGTATGAATATACGATTTTAAAAAATAATATTTGCTTTAGAAATTCACTCCTGATGAGCTGAATTGTAAGCCCATGTGGAACCTTAACAAAAGCTTTTAAAAAATCCAGATAACTGATCGATGGCTAGACCATATTGGTTGTTTATTAACGTAAGGTGTTGACACAGTTAACCTGATTGTCGTAGGATTATGTACCCACAACGCCGGTTCATTTGTTGAATTGTCGACGTGTGCTAATCCTATAAAAATGCAAGCTTTGTGTGGTTGACTGATGGTGGTGAACGAATGCTGTTTTTTATGAACTGGATGAAGCAAACCTAGTGTTTTTTTCTTGATCGAAGGCTAGCCTATATCAGGATGTGATTGTGGAAGCAGGAACGGCCGTGATGGAAACTATTCTAAAAATTTACCAACAGCTTCAAAGTGACCACAAGTATCCACATCGTTCAGACTCTCGGTACCGTTCAGTATTAAAAGAGAGGGATTGCTGGTAGTTAATAGAACAGTTGTGGTCGCCGATTTTACGGTTGAGATGTGTTTCTTAGCGTTCTCCGACTACTGACGTCTGGTCAACTTCCAAGGATGAGTTATCGATTCAAAGCAAAGGGAAGCAGGAACATCAACAGAAGGATGCCAGATAAACTTCCTCAATGCTCGCAGGCTTAATGGCGCTTGAGGTTCTAATGTTTTTAATCACCCCTAAAATTAATGGACGAAAATAACTAGGGGTAAATATTACTTGGCTTCCGTTGGATCTCTACCTGCGGTATAAAGACAAATGAGTAACAAATTCGAAGTTGTATCGAAGCTTCCAGTAGTGGTTTATCTTTATGCCAAGTCGCGTCTTAGAAGACTGATGTTGGATTGTAGACAAGAAACAATATTACGCGAGACCGACATATCCTTTTTTCTTTGCTGAGAAGAGCCATAGGTCTGATTTATTTATAAATTACCAGGTTGATTATTGTCGATGGTTAGCAGTAGGCTTTCTATAAATGATACCTCTGAGCTGTATTTTTGGTACTACGATAAAGAGACCGCGGAGACGTCTTAGCCGAAGTTGCGTGAAAAGGATTGGAACGATCAACTGCCTTTTGAAATACAACCAGTGCGCCTCAGCCTATATAATGACGGAGGTGGAAAGACTTCGGAGGATTAAAACGATAGAGACACGATCGACTGAGTAAGAATGGTCTTTTCGACTAGAGTGACACTTATTAGAGTTAGCTTATTTTGTTAATGAGCGGAGAAGTGCTGCGTAGTTGTTGAGATCGGGAAGTGGCACGGACCATACACAGAGGACCATTACAAGTTTATTCCGGATGGTATGACCAGTGAGGAGATTGAAGTCGTCGAACCGAGTTCGTTGGGACACTTAGAGTAAGGCGTAGGATAAGAAATTAGTAAGTAAAACGATCAGGAGTGATCGTTTCAGAATGGTGCAAAGTTGAAGTTACGTAATAGTAGAATATTAGTGAAGCTCTACTTTGTGCAAAAGAAAATCGCCAGCCTATGGAAGATGAAGATGGACTGATGATGCCTTCCTCAACGTGCCTACTTTTAGTTTGAACAGCACAACAAAAAATGTCAGGCATTAATGAAAACAGGGAATCAGAAAAACAAACAGAGAGAGAAGACTAAACGTAACAAATCTAGCCACCTTCAAAACGGCCTCAAGTATAAATACGATGCGGAACCGCATTTTGCTGCCGGATTTGGAGATTCTGACATTGCACCTTAGTGACTGGCATCGGGAAGTGCGCATTGCACGAATTTTTTCGTTCTTTCAGTCCCTTAATTACGTATCCACGATCAATGTTCTACGTTATCCACGAAATGCCGCCGAATATTGTTTGGAAGTAGCTAGAAGATATAACGTTGACTACCTACTTTGGTTCAGGGTCTGATAAAAATCATTTTCTCGAGTACATATCTGATAGAGGAAGAATAGAGTCGTCAGTGTTAGTAATGCGATAGGCTGAAACACCTGTAGGACACTCGACCGCAGTCGAAAGAACGATTGGAATTCTTAACCGACATCTGTATTACAGGTCAGCGTGCAATTGGTGGTAGCTTGGAATTGGTGCCACTTTTCACAAATTGACGGACAGTTACGTTTTTCTCACCTCTGTTGGTCTTCCCGGCTTAACTGGGTCTTGAGAAATGTGGGCCGTCACATTTCGTCGAACGCCATGACTATCATTGCCCTCGTATTTCGGGCTTTTAGTCATCATCATCGTCATCATCATAACAGTCATGAGCCTGACCAAAAGGTACTGTGGTTCGGGCTGCCGCTCACCTCAACAGTGACGTGGAACATCCTAGTAGAAAACGTTACCATTAAGGTTGAAAATTAATAGAAGTCTAAGCGAAAGAACTCGAAATGGTATAAATGCAGGTACGCCATTGATTGCGACACGCCGCGATCTCCGATAGCGTCTCCAACCAGTGGTTTGAGTGATCACGAGGACCCCATCAAGGCAGGCGACACCTACCCACTTTACTCAATGGAGCAGTCACGGTCTTCATATTTCGTGACCACGTTGTCGCTTGACCACCACGTGGTTCCACCCAACTGTTGATGGTCTCAGCATACAATGCCCGGTAAGGTAAACGATCAGCTGATCTACGGAAAACGGGACCTAACGATCGCAGGCTGTGCAATGTGTGTGTAATGTTGATCGATCGATCGCGCATCCCGAGCGTTCCGGAATACGCGCCGGCGAACTGCCGCATTGTTCACGCGATCAGTCCACTTAATGTGGGCTATTTGGCGGAGACAACGATGGTCAAACACAGCAAGTCTGTTGACATCTTCGCTACGAACGGGCCACGTTTCCGAACCATAGGACAAAACGGAACGCACACAAGCATTATATACTCTTCCTTTCAGTGACAATCGAACGTCTTTTTGACGTCACGGATGACGCAGGTTGGCAAAGGTAACTCGTGCCTTTGCTATCCTAGTTCATATCCCATCAGCAATATTACAAGCTGACGAGATAGTGCTACCCAAGTAGGTGAAACTGTCGACAGTCTCAAGCGGATTACCTGCAATAAAGAAAGTAGGAATGGAAAAGCCCCAGTATTGAAGTAACACTTTGCACTTTGAAGGTGCGAAGCGCATTCCATACAAACTAGCTCGGTCGATCACCTTGTTCAGCATGGTCTGCATGTCTTCGACAGAGGGGCTAAGTAAGTCAGTGTCGTCCGCGTACTCCAGGTCGGTCAACCGAGCGCCAGAAAGAAGCTCAACACCAAGTTCACTGGGCTCCTCAAGAGCACCCTCCAGAATGTCGTCTATGACAAAATTGAACAGGAAAGGGGAGATCGGACACCCTTGACGAACACCACTAGAAGTGATCAATGCCCGAGACAGCTGTTCATAAACCCTCACCCTGCTTGCAGAGTGAGCATACAGTGATCTCACCAGATTCACGTATTTCCCTGGTACGCCCTTACGAAGAATACAGGGCTTTTGGTTGAAGCTCTGATGGGCCTTAAGCCTTCATACAACTGGCAGCTTGAGCGAATACTAGTAACTAAATACGTGGATGTTTTGTGTATTATTTGTGCGGTGTTGTACCCTTGATTATACTAGAATCTAGATATTTTTTCAAGAATTGTTTTTGTTTTTCTTCTAGAAACTTGTGGATCACAACAACCTTTATTCAGCCATGTCAATCATATCGGCCCTGCAGGTAGAGTGTATCTACCGCCTTCGTCACACATGGAATGGTCTGAATAATAAGGATCGTGCAACCTATCGACGTTTGGAAGAGTTATTTAGTCAAGAGGACAACTGTCGACGACAACGGGAATTCATAAACTCAATATCAATTCCAGGCATTCCTTATTTGGGTACATCTGTCTATCACCCGCACAATTCACTATATATATATATATATATATATATATATATATATATATATATTCGCGGCGTTTACTGTGCGCAATGTATCGAAACCGGAAATCTTTCATTTTGATCGCCGCCTTCTTGATGTAGATATTCTAACATGTCAGTTGCATGTTAATAGTAGTTTTTAGCTTTTACGTTGCAAAGTGTCTGCTGCCATATGACGTGCTAGTTCACGTTTGTGCTGATACTATTATGCTACTTAAATCTAGACAGGGACAACCATTGAAATCCACAACTGTGGGTGGTAATCGATATTGCAATTGCTATGATGCATCAACCACACGTGATCGTATGTAGCTTGTAGGCACTGTCCAGCTTTGTTAAGGCGTTCCCTATCGTTCGACTTTCTGGTTTGTGAAAATGACCACGGGCTTGTAGACTTATACAATGTTTAAGACCTTCCTCTCCGTCAGATGTTGCCATTTGTTGCAACTAAAATCTGTTTCAATACAGTACACCACTCTTTCATAGCTTCTGTTATTCGATTTTTTACGCTCAGTCTCACCAAAGTAATACACGTTTGTTCTCACCCACGTAACTGACTGTCTTCCCCGGAATTTCCGGAGAGATTGTTTTTCGAGCTGACCGCTTTCTTTCGTTCCACATGAGTGACTGAAGAGATGTCTCGTGATAGGAGCTTATCAACAGTCATTTCCACTTTTAAAAGAGCACCAGAACCAACTGTGGAGTTATTAGCCCTATCATTAGCGTGTCCATGTTGCTCACGGATCTCATAACGCAGCGATATCTAAAACCAAGGGGATAAGAAGAGGGTAGGTAGTTTCTCGGCCTGATCCTGGGAATATCAAACATACCTTCACCTTATGACGGACACTGGAGCATCAACAATACTTTTGTCAGCCAACGGTCTTGGTATTTTAGACGTTTGACTCACGTGATCCACACGCTCTCTGGGCTGTTTCCATCGCAGAGTAGTCCCAGTGAAATTTGTCAGTTTATTGAGGTCGTTTTTAGAACCCCTTCCGCGTTTATTTCAGAGGTGACCTGAGTAATACTGAAATTTATCACCCGGAGGTGCAGGCAAACTGATAACGACCGCACAACATCTCGGTAGTGTCCGTACTTGGAGGTACATAGACGCCAGTAAGTTCGTACGAGTAGATGGATATAGAGTCAGTGTGGAATGTTACAAACGTTCAAAGTGGTACGTCCCAAGAGCGCTACTGGTCGTCAATGGTCAAACGCAAGGCAAATTCAAGATGGCGGCCAAGGCGACCTTCATCCGGACGTAATTATGTCATTAGTCATTACTTTCAAAATTGGAGTATGCGACTAGTAAAGAGAGAATTCTAACGAATGCGACGTCGTTGTATACTGCACGTTTATGGGCCGCTATCTGGCACATCGTGCACCGTTAGTGACGTTCGGCAAGAGTTTCCGATTTTTCCCTTCCTTTTCTATTGTATGATGGTGATATTCTGGAAGGAGCACCTAGGGGTCCCGAGGATCTCGGAGTAGAGCTTCCTCCAGGTAGTAAGGTGATTAGTTCTGGGTATGCAGACGACATAGTTTCACCTAGTTCTCCTGCAGAAAACACATGGACCATGCTGGATCGACTAAATTATGACTGGTTGGCATGGTCTGCACTTTCTACCTTCAGAGTGTAAAGTATTAAACAAGCTTGGGTTGACACCCAACCTACCTTCCTTATTGCATACAGGTCTCTCGGGACTTTTGAACGCTTCCTCTGTCTGAGTAGTGTTATCTCATTAGCTTGTAATATTGGTGATACGGTGTCCACGTGGATGGTGAAAGCACGTGCATTCACCGATCTTCGTCACTTGCAGCATTGAAAAGACGCCCGGTTATCGCTTAAAAACAGAGTTTACGATGAATTTGTGCGCTCAGTTATGTACAGTGGATTTGAGACTTTGCCCATTCATGCGGAAGCTGCATCTGGACTCTCGATATTCTATCACCGTTGTCTGTGCCAGTTAACCGACATCAAATGGGCTGACAGTGTGACCAACGCGGCAGTCCGTCTGAGTCCACCGAGGTAGTGAAAATATGCAGTGCCCGCTGGCAGACGGAGCATCTGTTGCATTGCGCACTGCTAAGTGCGGTCGCTGATGGTTGGAAGAAACGTGTTCGTAGACTATAACCTATGGGCGTATTGCAGTCATCTGTGAGCCTGTATGCTTAAGTTCAATTGTGTTTTTCGTAAGTCCTCATTACTTTTGCTTAGTTTTTTCTTCATGCATTCGTAGCTGTTTATTACCCTGTCATGTCGTGGACCATTGTCTGGACCAGCAGCAACCAGAGTCGTAGTTCTCACAAGTACTGCTGAGAATTTCGGAGTACTGCTAGAATTTCCGAGTACTTGTCTTAGTTTGCTGCTTTTTCCAATACGAATAAGCCTAAACCTTTGGTATTGGTGTGTTCGTCGAGCTTGACATCTGGGTTGCGAACGTTTCATCACCAAACGAGATGACTTCATCAGTGCGTAAGTGTTTCAGCGTATAGTTTTTGAGCGTGGAGGTTATACGCTGAAACACTTACGCACTGATGTCACCTCGGTTGGTGATGAAACTTTTGCAACCTGAATGCCAAGCTCGACGAACATACCAGTACCAAAACCATCAACCCGAGCTACGAACAACAGCACCACTGTTCACAACTATCAGAAGCCTAAACTTCTTTGCTCTATCACTGGATGCCAACATTCCAGTTACTCTCTGCTTTTCACAGCCATTAAATAAATAGCTTTTAACATCTCTTGAAGGTACGTCTCGAAAAACCGAATTGTCTCATCGCAATTGAAACGCCTTGTTGCTTTCCCTCGCATAATATGAGAGCACAATCGACTGTCTGATGAATCTTCGCTGGTAACACCCGGTACATCTCTAGGAGCTGAAGTTATTGTGTTTTTAAAGTTGAAAGAATTTTCTGTTGATTGCGTGAAGAATTGCCACTCTGTTATTATTGTGTGTGCTTTGCTATTCCTGTGACAACGTCCCCTTGACTGATAATGTATTTTTAAGAGTCTCGAGGAACTGCTGTTATACATCAGCGTCGGTACGCGAAGGTTAGCCGTCTGAATGCATGATCTTCCGTCCACTCGAGGTCATGCTCTAGTTAATTTTCGATTTCTTTCTGTTACATGATATCTGCTGCCTATGTGCTGCCATTTACTTGGGCCGTGTCTAGTCTGGGTTGGCGTGCAACATCAGCGCTTTAAAAAATATCTCGAGAATGTAAAATGTTACTGTAATAAAATGTAAGTAAAAGCACACAGGCACTTCAAAAGAGCACAATAACAGTGCGCCACTTCGCCTAATTTGTTCCGGCGCATTCCTACATTTTACGGTGTGATAATAACGTACGTGGTTTGAGTGCGGCATTGCGAAAACATGTAAAGCCGTTCAATTTTTGAAGCCGCACAGTAACATTGGGGTGCTCAGTAATAGACTCATCAGAGATAGCGATTGCGTGGTGTTGATGGTCACCGCGGATGACCATGAGCTTAGTCTTGTGCGTGTTCATCTTCAGCCCGGATAGCTCCAGGATACTAGCGGCGGCTGCATGCTTCTCGGAAAAATGCGTACGATTCTCAGCTAAAAGGATCAGATCGTCGGCGTGAGCGAAATCGCTAACCAGTGTATCGTGGAGCTGGTAGCCAAGCTCCGGTCGAGATAGTGCCAGCACCCCATCCATTGGCATGATAAATAGAAGCGGGGACAGTGGGTCACCCTGGCGAACATCATGCTGAGACCGGAGCCACTGAGCGTGGTGGAAGCATTCCGATGGGAATCGGTAATGTAATGTGTTAGAGATGGAGGAGCACCGGAAGCTCGGGCCGATGTGATAATCGAATTCTGCGAGACAAAATGGAACGCTTTGGACACGTTGATAAACACCGCACACAGACTTGAAGACGTGGTATATGAGTTCCGAAGCGGCGCATGGAGTCGTCAGGTCGCCTGGAGGTAACTGTTACGGTGTAGGAATGTAAACTGAAGAGCGGGCAGTTGCAGGTGCGTATTCCGGCGACCTACCAGTATCTTGTAGAGACAACGTATCAACGTTGAAGATACGGAGACAGGTCTCAACTCGGTGGGAAATGAGGAATTGTTCACTTTGGGTATAAGCGCGATGCGGAAGCGGCATAAGTGGATTGGAAAACCATGGGTTAGCAGGAAAAGGTTGAAATATCCGGCCAAGGCATTAGCTTCCATGCGTTCCAAATGTTTAGGCAACAATTTGTTCAAACCTGGGGCGGTGTTTTGCATGTTCTTCAAGTTGCGCGATACTTCTCCAGTGATCGTGTCGACCAGAGACCAGTCCGGAGGCAGAATCGTGCGAGATGGTCGCTCATCAATGTGCGGATAAGCCGATAAAACCTCGGACCAGTATTCGTTGGAACAATCCGGGAGACCGCGGTTCAACTTGTAGGCAGTTCCTCAGTTTCCAGAAAAAAAATGCAAACACAGCATCTTTCTTACGCTGATGGTGATACAATATTTGAATCACTGCATAGTTAGCTTTCTGTGTCTGCTTCCTGGTCACGTGCGTTCCCGTGTTAACACGATCACGTTGTCGAGTGACCAGTCGCCAGGTGTACGGAAAAGCTAGTGTGACGTGCATGTTCAACAGCGATTTAGGATGTACCGCTGTGAAAATGCCTGCTTGAAGACCGTGGGTGATAGCTAGTAAATCATCACTGTGTAGAGAAGCCTCGCTATCGCACTCCAGTTGGGTAATCGCTGTTTGGGTCAAACCACTCGGAGTGATCAACAGCTTGGGACGCAATATCCGATACCGTATTAGTCTGCGAGACGGTGGTTGGATCGGCAACAGGGACAGTATTCCTCTGCCAATTCCGCGCATACAGACGCGGCCGAATGCTCTCCAAAGTACGACCTGGGGAATGTGACAAAGGCCGGTGACGAAGTTCGCGCTGACTAGAACGCGACAGAGCCAGTGAATCGGCACATCTGATAAGAGAAGCCGATTCTTGCTGAGACCAAGTGGATCCGGCGGTTTCCATGGACATGAATTTGTTACGGTTGCGTTCGACGGAATGTGCACGCCTTCTGTGTTGACTGAGACCAATTTTAGTGGGAAAGCTGCGTTCACAGTTGGCGCAGTCCAAGATTGTGACAGGCTGGGTGTCCACTCCCTGCTCTGGATGAATCCAACGTCGATGCATACGAGTATGCGCCGACAAGTAAGCGCTCGATTTGAAAATCTGGCCACAATCTGAATAGGTGTACTCCGTTCGCCTATCCTGTGTACTGGTAAGTGCCTGCACGAAGGTGCTGGCAGTAATTCCATTGTCTTGATCGAATGTAATCAGTACGTTAAAACCAGGTAGAGTGGTTGGCCCTACCGTGAGTTGCTGAAATCTCATCCAATCAAGGTTTGCACCGAGACCGTCCAGTCGGCACCACGAGGAGGTGGTACAGCGCGCTCATTGTTAATTAACACGGGATTTTTTAACGTTTGCATCCCGAATCAGATAGGCCAATTGGCCGCTCTCGAGCGAGCGGTATACTCGTTAACTATCGATGCCAGCTGCGTTACAAACACTTGGCGTGTCGAACTGAGAACACGCCCACTTCGTCTACTCGATACCGGTTGGCTACATCAGGTGACTCTTCATGGGCACTACCACCGCTCAGGTTGGGGTTGGTATAATCATCAACATGATAACCGAAGCCGCACTAATAGACACAAGTCATGTTAACAGGAGATCGCGCCGTTCATTAGATAGGTTACGCCAAGGCCGGCTCAGGAAACCCAATTGTTGGAGGAAGTCGCCTTTTCCCAAAAATGGCTCATTTTTCGAGATCTACTCGGAAAACATTTTGCGATTGTGAATTCACTCATTCCTCGCCATAACGCGTATACTTTCTCTTTGTCGTTCAATTGGTGCATTTCACATTTAGTATATTAATTTAGGTGGGATTCTTCAGTCAATCAAAAGTCTACATGTATCTAGACGCCGGTTTGCAATGCAACCATTAGTTTGACAGTAAATAAATTCTGGCCCGGAGGTCAACGTTTTCTATGTTATTCCAGGGTTTCGGAAATCCTTTCGTATCGTGCAACGCATTTTGCAATTCGTATAACGCATAATAAGGGGTAACCATTTCCAGTTTTAATAGATCACACGGATCAAGACACAAATCTTCAGAAATCTTTTCATTGTGCCTGCACATGTTCCACCCAACTGCAGTGGCATTGGTGTCAAGAACACCCACTGGGATCTGGCCGCTCTCCTAAGAACGACGAATAGCTCCGATATAGGCATTCTAGCTAGAGGTATGAATGCCTAGAGCAGCCGCAGCGTATGTCCCAACAGTCATTTGTTCAGGAGCTACCAAGAGTGCCTTCTACGATTTTCTCTTTATCATAATCATAGACAACATTACCTCAGTGGTTCACATTGATGCCTAACTGCCACACAACCTTGAATGAAAAAAAGCAAACTCTGTACAGGAAGAGCGAAAAGAGAAAAGGGGATGGGACCTAACTATTACAAATAGCTACGTCTATATTCAAACATTCAACGTCAAGGTGCTTACACCTTGCAGACAAACAAGCAATCAGTGAGCGAAAGTAGGGCGTCATCAGCAAGACAGTTTCCTTACGGCTTTCACTACCCCGCGTCAGTAAATGTCCTTTAACCTCTTTAACCTTTTGAGAGATGCTGAACGTTGAAATTATCTTGTTTGCTAGTGCTGTAAACATACCAGTTTGTCGTCTCATCTCGGCAAACAGTTCGCTCGGTATATTTGTACGGTCTCCGAGCACAACAACCTCATTCGTTTCCAACCAATCAGCGGCTGTGTACCTGATATGAAGGTACTGTGGTTCGAACCGTCGCTCACTACACCAGTGACGTGAGACACTTCAGAAGAGCGAAACTTATCAGTAGAAAGATAGGACACGTTAAAACAGGACGAAAGAGTGAAACCACATGTTATGTGAGTGCAGCACTGCAGTTGTATAACAGGCAACCTCGTTTTTGAGTAATATAATACGTACATTCGGGAACTAAAGGACAGGCCTTAATGTCAGGAAGACGTTGGAGCAGAAGCGATTATTGGAATGGTAGGTACGCACTATGGCGGACGTGCCATCAGGGCGAATGACAGTGTACTGCTGCCCAATGTGTGTGTATGCACGTGAGCCATACAAATGAGCCTACGCGTTCGTGTTTTAACATAACCTGTATTGGATTTCACGCAATAAACAACTTCGCGGGCCAAACGTCTTTTGCGGTCATAATAATTGGTTCCGGTCGCAACACAATTACTGCGGTACGTTGTAGTCTTACATAACGTTCCTATCCAAGGATTCGATTCATCACCACTTCACTTACGGTCCAGTCAACAACTGACTACTTTCTGTCATGAAATAGCTTTAAACTTAATATTTCCGACCACTGTGTCCGCTGGTGCTCCAACTGACTGCAGTGACATTGGTGTCAAGGACACCCACTGGGATCTGGCCGCTTTCCTAAGGACGACGAATAGCTCCGATATAAGCCTTCTAACTAGAGGTATGAATGCCCAGGGCAGCCGCTTTGGTGAATCCAAGTCTCGTTTACTTGACATATTTGAGCTAGGATAATGGTGAGTCATTGTTGCGACTGTGGGCTGGACACGAGCTATTTTTGGCCAGCAATATCCTTATACGTCTTGCGCGTCGTTGCTATACTTGACGTCCTCTTCAAGTCAGATCTAGCTTCAGAGAGACCGCATAGCTGTTAAGTATATGTGGCGTGGCTCCATTCAAGACCCTCGTTCTTATTGGAACGCATACTTTGGTTCAAATCGTGCGATTGACAGAGCTGGGAGTAATACAGCGAGTAGACGAACCAACCGGTTGGGTTCCTCAGGTCTCTATAGCCAGCAAAAAGTCCGGCGAATTGAGAATTTGCATCTATCCGAAATCATTAAACGCAGCATTAAGAAGGGAGTATTTTCTACTCCGCTTATTGGAAGATGTTCTTCCTCAGCTAACCGGTACGTGTTTTTTCACCAAGGTGGATTTATCCTCTGCTTCCTGGTACGTAACACTTGATGAACAGTCCAGTTTGTTAACGACATTCTGGACACCCTTTGGTCGTTTTCGTTGCCTTCATCTGCCGTTCGGATTGAAAGTTTTCAGCGAAATATTCCAGAAACGACTAATTCAAGTAATCGACAACCTACTTAATGTCATGTGCGTAGCTGACGACGTTTTGATACACGGTCGTATCAAACCCAAACACGACAAGAATCTAGAACTCTTTCTTGACAGATGTCAGCGAGTCGGTATCAAGCTCAAACAAGAGAATATTGCACCAACGAAGTTACTTTCCGTGGGCATGTTTTATCGAGGGTGGGAATCAAGCCGGATCCGGCAAAAATCTGTGCAATTTTGAATATGGCACACCCAACTGATGTGAAAGGTCTTGCTTGTTTCAGTGGAATGATTAACTACTTGAGTCGATTTCTGCCCTGTTTAGCTCAAGTCATGGAGCCCATCAGGCTACTGACCCACAAGGATACGCCATGGGTGTGGATAGATGAACAAGAGCGAGCAATTAATCGTCAAAGCTCCTGTGTTACGTTACTGTGATTCACGTCTGCCGTTAGTGGTACAATGTGACAGCAGCCAAAGTGGGATTGGAGCAGTTCTGATGCAGAACGGACAGCCGATTGATTTCCAAAATCGAACCATGAGTAGTGCCGAGACTTGATACGTCCAAATCGAAAAGGAACTGGTGTGCCGCTCAGTCCCTAAACGACCTTGGCAACACGTAGCGGTTGATCTGTTCTCGCATGCAGACAAGTCATGTCTGCCTTTGGTGGACTATTTTAGCGATTTTTTTAAAACTGAGAAGTTAAATGCCACATCAGCGGAAGAGATAATTGGCAGATTGAAAGCCCAGTTTGCAAGATATGGCATTCCAGAGTGTGTGAGATCAGATGGTGGTCCGCAGTTTTCAGTTTGCGGAGTTTGCCGAAAATTGGCGGTTTAAACACGAAGTCTCCAGTCCACTCCACAGCCAGTCTAATGGTAAAGCGGAATCTGCTGTGAAGGAGGCGAAGAAATTATTGAAGTGCTTAACAGCTAAGGAAGACGCCTATTTGGCATTGCTAGACCACAGAAACACACCATCGGCAGATATAGATTTGAGTCCGGCTCATAGGAAGAAGAACGAGAACTCGAATACCACTTGAAGATCGTCTAGCCCCACAAACTACCACGTGGGACGCCGTAAGAAAACGTTTGAAACAACGAATGGAACGAGAAAGACAAGTGTATAAAAAAGGATCTCATGAGCTGTCAAGTCTGGACGAAAGGGATACCGTTTGGATTCAACCATTGGGTATGAGCTATGACAGATGGGCCCCAGGGATCGTGGAAGAACGAGACGGAGAGCGTTCTTACGTGATATGCACAAATCAAGGAACATTAAGTAGAAACAGGGTGCACCTACGGAAGCAGGAAACAATGATCACAAGTTCCTGAGCAGCTGAATCCAGTTCTACTGAAGACAACGAGTTCCTTCTCCCAAACTGAAGAATACCGAATATTCTTTACAAAGGGTAGGATGTGGTGGAGTGCAGTCAATCGTGTACGCCATATTTGTATTGACCAATCAGTTTGTTTGAAATTGACCTAAACATACAGTGTCCATAACAGACTAGGTTAGACTTTGTGCGTGGTGTAGTGAATACACATCTTGCTGTGAACCCGACTTGTTCTATAGGCACGTTGTCATTTTGTCCCTACTTTCGCCTGGTAACGATCCCATCAACCGCAACGATGGACTATTAAGAAAGTAGCCAGGCTGTCAGTGAAACGTATGTACCAAGGTAGCCTAGAATACAACCTTAGTGGCTTTAGCCTCAATTATCTTCATGACAGCTGGAAGCATACTTTGTAGCATTCATGAAGCAGGTACTACAGTATATGGAACGATAGTTCGTGGGTTGAACGAACAGTGGATACGAGAGATATCCACGTGAGAGTTGCTCAATCATTACCATCGTATCCATTCAGGTTGCCTTTTGAATGTCAACTCAAAACAAACTGGGGTGGTTTATACAGTCGAATTCCAATAGGTTCTGCTGTGGGCAGAATCCTATGCCTCACCACCCTCGACTGGGTGGCTTAAACTCGGTAGATTGAGCGAAATGCATCTGTCACATCAACAGAATGACTCGAATCCACCAGGTGCACTGTGGACAGACTTCGTTATTCCACTGTTGAGCCAAGCTGGGTGGTGTTCCTGGACCCGTTCAGATAGACATCTGGTCGCGCGGCCATCATAACTGGTTCCACAAGAACAAGTGAATGAGTATACACAAAACGAGGTTTCAGAAACAGGCACTTTATCTTTCAGGCGTGGACATAAAACCGGGAACACCACCCAGCTTGTCTCAACAGTGGAATAACGAAGTCTGTCAACAGTGCCTCACTATCGCACCTGGTGGATTCGACTTATTCTGTTAATGTGACGGATGCATTTCGCTCAATCTATCGAGTTGAGGCCACCCAGTCGAGGGCGGTGAGGCACAGGAGTCTGTCTACAGCAGAACCTATTGAAATCCGCCTGCATAACCCACTCCTGTGTGCCCAGAAACGTTTTGTTCGGACTTATGATCTGTCTTGGTCACCCCCCGATCCTGTTAGCCTGTCAAGAACTATTGTTCAAGTGGGACTTGATTGCAGTGTAACATTGAATTGACTGACTTCATTAACCACTTGTTCCTCGTTTACCCACTTCATGATCCCCCTGTAAAATGTGTGTAAAATGTTTTATGTATATCTAACAAAAAGACCACAAGAAACGGCAAACGTACGATAATATATGGGAGGTGAAAAGAATGTATATATAACGGAGGAAGATTGAGAGGCGAAAAAAATTACACCTATGCATACTGAGATTCGTAGCACTAGATCCATTGACTCCTATTGTTTGCCATATCAGACAGCGTCCTTTACCGACGGTATTCAGTGTCCTTTGGGCCCTGGTCAGGAAGCCGGAAGCGCCCTACTAAAGCAAGCTTCGGAGTGAGTGCATCCATTCTCCGAACCCAAGTTCTGCGCTGACCGCCAAACCGCCGCTTCCAGCCTAACCCACCACTCACGAGCAAGTCACAATGTGGCGGGCAGTGAGTTGGCATTCGCAAATTGTAGCCAAGCCAACGAAGCCTATGAGACGAGATCTGAAAGCTAGAGGATCTATAGAGTTTACCCGTTCCGAAAACACGTCAGCGAACTTCGTCATTAATGACACGGTGTTTCCACCACGCGCCGTTGATTCTTCAGGGACACCGATGGTCGAAACGGATACCCTGTGAACACCTTCCGCGCGAGTTGACCAGGTTTCGGAACCATACAATGGGACTGTCCTTACACTGGCATTGTACACTCGGCCTTTCACGGGAAGACAGATCATACTGATGCTGCCGACGGTGTACGCTAGCAAACGCCACCCGAACCTTTTCTATGCGATTTGTGATCTCATCAAACATTCCACCAATCCTGGTACAGCTCCCAAGGTGCATAAACTTTTCGATCGGTTCCAACTACTCACCGCCAAAGATGAAAGTAGGCGCAATCTTGCAACATCTTGCACTTAGTAGGCGCAAAGACCATATCAAACTGACGAACTGAAGCTTCTGACCCGTCTACGCTGTTCCTGGCCCCCTGTGAACCTCCACAGATTAGGCAGTTTCGTCTGTTTACTCTATGTCTGGACGTCGAGTGCCCGAAAGCACTTCCACCCTATCGCATTCCGAATCTGTTAGGACCCTGTTGTGACTGAATCTACGGTCTACGAGTGCGTAAACAGACAACAGAATAACGGTTAGTGAAACGGTAGCTAACGGAACGACGTTCCACGGTAATGAACAACTGACTGCGAAATAAGCACGACTAACTTGTATCTTTCCGGCCAACCCAACCACCTGCGGTTAACGCAGAAAACACAGAAAAAAGACTGGTCTCCGGACGGAGCTCTTTTTATGTCATTCCGAGTACAACACTGTCACAAACTACATCATATTTAAAGGGTTTGTGACCAGTCAGAAAACAAGGACAGAAGTGGATCGGACAAAGATCCAGGCAGTGCAATGATGCCCCAATTAAAGGACGAGCGTGTAGGTGGGGTGCCAGAAATTGGCACAACGGCTGAGAATGCTTGTGAAGGGCAGAATGACACATGACCGTGCCGACTATGAAGGTCACTTTGAACGGAATGAGATAGGCCTTTCTAAAGGCAAATGAAACGGTATTTTCGTTGAATTGGGTTCTTCCGCGACGGACACAATCTAGGATACCGCAGCATTGAGTGGAAAAGAGGGGGCTGGACAATCTTGTCGCACCCGTAGTGAACACATGGGTGTGCAGTTGACTCTCGTCTGCTAACGATTTCAAGCGCCTTTTCTGAAAAGCAGTCGAAATATAGCCTCAACAGGCATCGAACTAAATGGACGTGGTAGGTTTTGAAAACAAGCATATTTTCAGCACTGTTTGGAAATATGGAATGTAGCTGACTCTAGCCTAATCTGGGACCAACGGCAGCAACCAAGAGAAAGAGGAAAAGATCGCTAGGTGAACTCCAGCCCACCCGGTGACACTGAAAAGCACACCGCGTGAAAATCGCGTAAAACTTTCTTGTGTGTTAAACAACGCTGGATAGGTACAGGTCGAACAACCTTGAAGAATGGAATAACAGATGAGTCGTTAGGGCAAAGATAAACATTGGCTGCATGCAATTAGTTGCACGACTGAAGAAAGCGACATGGACTTCATATCAGGCCTCCTGTAGCAGGCGTACACTGAAGCATGCGTACAGAACAGACAAGCGGGAAAACACGGTTGCAGTGGGCATTTCTTGAAGAAGCCACACAATCGGTGATCACTACACACCCCACTTAAGATGCTGAAAGTCGGCAACACGCTTCCACAAGCCTTAACCCGGCCCAAGGTCTGACAGTAAAATGCTTTCAGGATGTTCACACACTTCTCTGGCACACTCTTCTTCGGTACAGTTCCAGGATGTAGCTCTGTTAACCGATTTCAAAGCCCACTAATGTCCAGGAAGACTAACTGTTCTCCTTCTGTATAGGTGGCGGTGTTGAAGCAACTAACGAACTGTGAAGATGTGATCAATGTAACCACGGCCAGGGCGAAACCCAGCGTACTCTTCACGGATATGCTGTTCGCACAATTTGCTCAGTCTACGAAGTACAATGGCTGCGAGCAACTTTGACCTACGTGAGCCCCATTTTGAGAATGCGGACGATGTTAACCAAACCCCAGTCATTTGGAAAAACGTCACCAATCCAGTTTCTGGAGCAGAGCCGTCAGCCCTCTTACTAAGACTGGACCTCCGTTTACAAAAAGGCAAGAGGGAGTCCATCTGGACCGGGTGACTTGTGACGTTTCCTAACCTTGATCTTAGGTTAGACGTGTGTTTCTGAGGGCGGGAAACGTCAACAGACCACATTTGAGCACGCGCATGGTCCGAAGACGTAGTCAATGGCGTGGGCGGCCAGTCGAACTGTTGTCGGAAGTGCTCAGCTCAGCATCCTAAGCGTCTTTGTACGTTATGAATAGGCTCACGGTTGGCTTCGCAACTTACCTAACTCACACCTGACTTCCTGCTACTAGTTACTAGGTGGAAACGTTCGCCGTTGTCTGTTCGACGAGTACCGTCAGCATTTAGTCTGTCTACTCGATCGTTCAGTTCTGCAGCCAGCACCGCGCGGTATGCAGAGGGCTAGTGTGCTTGTTTGGACTACAATGTATAGGGACATACGCCACAACAACAAACCGACAACGTTTGTGATGGGCTTCTCTCGTTCTGACTGTATCCTCCAGTCTGATAAAGCTAAGGCAGCTGTCGACGAGTATCCAGTCAAGCAGCGCCTCCTCTGCATATGCACTTAGAGTAATTCCAACACCGGCTTGGCCAATGGTTTGAGCCACAGGGTATCCAGGAAGGTACACATTTCGCAAGCATGGTGAAACAGCTGACGCAGATTAAAGTTGTAGCGTTGAGCTAGAATACCGAAGCCGTGTTTCAGCAAGACAATGAATTTCGATGTTGAGGGTTTCCAAGGTGCGTACGAAAGCTGCCTGCTGACCTATTTCCGTAGGTGTTCGAATGTTAGATGACAAGCTGTTGTGAAAATCTACTCTACTCACCGCTTATCCAAACCCCGACACCATGGACGATCCAGCAGGAGACCAGTCCAGACCAGTTAAGACACCACATCAGAGTTGGACGATCAGCCTTAATGGTATACCTTCCATTATTTGCCAAGTTCTCTGTTAGCAGATCATTGGATACTGATGATCACTAACCGTTCGGTTCATACGGCCTTCGGATGGAGTTCATCTGTTCACGATGCGCAGTGCCAGCTGCCGGGGGTTTCAAGAGAAGCAACGCAACAGTTCTAGGATTCATCAACGAAAGCAAATCTTATTTAGTAGATCTGTCTAGCTAGAGAGTCCACGATCGACAAGGCTGTTGAGATGCATGCTTACTTTTGCCGAGGGCCAGTGACCCAATTAGTTTGTACGCCCTTCGAATGGGGTACGTGACGCACTTTACTTACCCGCTGGAGCTGGTGATCACCAAGGCGATTCATAGGCCTTCCTCTGGATCAGTCCATGCTTGGCGGAGACTGGAGACATCAATATGCCATACGGACAACACACCATATGAACGACATGTGCTCCTACTGTGGCATCTGGAATCCTTTTGTGGCGGGGCTACATACGCCATGTCGTAGTACCGTCAAAGAGTTTATGGCATTTTGTTGGAGACCCAGCTGCCAACCGTGAATCCATCACGTCCTGGTAGCACCACTGATTGTCCGCAATTGCCTATTTCCTTGGAGGGCACTGCTTTTTTCGCCGTTAACCTACATATGGTAGGCCGTTCTCCTATCTGCAATCTGCAGACACACCCGTCGGCATTGAGCTAGTCCACACGTTTGCCCCGTTACCGGGTTTGCTATTGGAACATGCACCTGTGCCACGCGAGGCCGTACCGGACTGGTCCATTGCATGTCCTATGTTGTTTCCGATGTGCTTCGTGGTCACTGTATGAAGTATCAAACTTTTGTGCTTCTCCATCGAGTGACTATTCATGAAGGAATACTTTACAATGAGAAGATATAACCCGGTATCTCTGGCAACACGTTCCGCTGTTTAACTGTACGAACGTTGCGACGAGTGTCCTTTTATATCACTTCCGTAAATACAGTGTTTCAGCGTTTCACTGGAATTTCCAACAAATAGAAGTGTTGGTTTATTTTCTGAAACTAGAATGTACTGTAATGTATGACCATGTTTCACTAGTCCAGACAACGACTGTACACTATAGACATCGTACTTTGTTTTCAACCGGGGAAAAGAAAAACCCATGTTTAGATATTATAATGGGCGTTAAATGTACTTACTTTTGTGTTTTGCATTTTCATCGAGGTATTGAATACAGTTTTGACATTACCCGCATCTTGAAGGACGTGCCTCAACAACGGTTCATCAGTGTCCTATCACTTGTCTATGGTAAGATAAGAATTAACTGTGCTGCTGGTAATAATAGAGTTTTGAAGCCCCTGTCATACTTTCTACCATCGAATTGGTTATCAACATAAAAAAAATACTGCCACCATTTTGTCTTAGATTTACGCTGTTTGACACCTACTCCTGGAATTTCGTAATAGATGATACACCAAGTGGGTTTTTTCGATGAATAATTTAAATAGATTAGTCAGAAGACAACTCACCACGGTACTTCATTTCGCCACTAATCACTGGTAAGCGTGTTGTTATCCTACAGCCCGGTTTAAGGCGTGAGTGATGTCCACAGCTAAACATTCAGCCAGCAGACGATTATTTTCAAAATCATGTCTAACTTATCGCAGTGTTTTGCCCGGACTGATTACTCCAACTTCTATGAACAACGCAATGTTAGTGTTTAATCGTGAGCAGTGATGGAGATCATTTACTTACTTGTTTTAAATTGCCTGACTTTGGCCTGTCCCACTGTTTACTTCTGGGGTGAAACACTTTGAACTGATGCGTTAAGATTGATAAATTAATTGCCTGTCGTTTCATCCCCAACTACCGCACTCAGAAATCTGATGTACCTGTTCTGTGTACATTGTTCGGTTAGTTGGTTTCAACATGCAGTTTACCATTTTGGCGAAGTAATCATTTTTCGTCTCATTACTTGGCATCTTCTCTGCTTACGTCTTATTTTAATGTCTTCGCCCATATAGGTCTTTATCTGTCGGATCTTACATACACGAACGTGGCACATCCGCGAGTGGGAGGGAAACCAACTGCCATTTGGTTTTCCAAAATAAATGCTATTATTGACACTATAGCTTTTTTTCAAAAATCTGAATATCGTAAGTTTTTCTGATTATTTTGTACATTGTCATCCCATTTGTATCCTGTTTCGATTGTGCGTAATAATTGGCTTTCCATAATAAGGCAAGGTCTTATTGACACAAAGTGTGTAAGCATTAAATGTACATCTTTTACCATGCCCACTGCTTGGTTGCGATTGTCAGATTTTGCCGACGTCATCGTTGCATGAGCAACCGATTGTACGTACGGCCTCTTGTATGTCGTCTATGGCAAAATCAAAGAGGAATGGCAACAATGACCAACATATGGTGAAAAGTTAGTCTTGCAAAGTTCCATTTGCTCTTATTCGCCTCGATACTCTTTTGTTCAAAATCTAGACATGTTTAACCCCAACTGGATATTTCCTTTCTTAGACAGGGACATAAGACGAGTACATCGGCGAGCCCACAAATGTTTAAGCAGACTGTCAACGCGTGTTTTTGGTAACGTTGCCAGAACGTGGTGATTTGGTTTACACAGTTGCGGCCCTGGCAAAACTAGGTTTGTCGGAGCAGAAAAACTTAAGACGTATAGTGGCGAATCGTGGTGATCGTAATCTTCGAGAACATGAGGTTTTGGCTCATTCTTCATTTATTTGAGCAAGCGTCATGTGGACCATTTTTTGAAAATATCCATGAAGGTATGCGTGCACTAGGTCTCAAAACTAGTTTACTGGAATCAGCATTTACCAATAGGTTGAGTACACACCTACATAGTCTACGCTTAAAGAGGATCTCGGAATCAGTGGTCATGAGCGTCTAGGGGGTTGTGCGAAGTAGGTGCAGCGTTAATACTCCGATAAAGTTTTAAGGTTTTGTGAGTTTTTTTCCAAGCCCAAGAATGTTGCAGATGCTATGGAGTTGAATTGCCATTGTGCGTGTCTGCAACTCTAAATAATGTCACTCTCCATGAATTATGGGGTTCAGCGTCACCCATACCACTAGCGATGCCGCGTAAACATCGCGCACGTGAATATTCACAGCCATACCGTCCTCTTATCACATTCTGTTAATTATTTCTCCCTTGCCCGTTTCGAAATGATCACGTTCTGGCAGCATTGATAAATTCATCCAGGCGTCAGATGATCATCAATGACTTCATTCGTTGAGAGTAAATCACTTGTGCATTACGCGAGACTTTCAAGGAAGATTTTGGCATCGCGAGAGGAATCATGGTAACTTGAAATATACATCAATCGCAGTTAGGTTATAAAAAATTAATAATGTTGTCCCATGTGAGAATAGAATGAGAAATTAATGATTCGACCGCTCGGGATCTATCCCGATAAAAACTAAATACATGTTGTTGTGACGTTTCGCACGAGTCATGTAACTTTGAACAATAAGCGACAGTCGGTGGAACACGAAAAGCCTCATGACTGCGAAATATGATAAAATGATCAAACCTGATTGTCGAGTTTGATCGTGTAGGCCAGAATAGTCCTGCACTGTGAACTCAATGTTTATTTGTATCTTTATTTCCCTTTTGTTCATGAGTGGATGCTAAACTACGTGAGAACATGCAGCACTTCCTGTTTGAAAGCCATTTCTAAAAGTTGCAATAACCACCTAACTTTTAACCAGTAGCCAACCATTAGTATGGTCGCACTGGGAACGATGTTCTACTTTCCAAAGCTTATTGGCCTCCGTTTGCTTCAGAAGAACACCCCTGGTGCAAAACTTAGGGTAATGTTAATGACATCTGCAAAAGCGTTTTTTTTTACAATTACGTTGCTCATCATCTTTTTTTGTACTAGCGTCGTTAGAGGACGTTTAATAAAGCTAGATCTTTATTGTCCAAATCGCATGCCCACAAGCCACGCACGCGTTCGCGTATATGAACCGGAATTTCCGTTCACAACACAGCGGCGATTTCCGCTTACAAGTTATACGCACTTCTGCCTGGTTTTATGTATCTAGCTGTCACTTCCTGTCGTACGCGCTTTGCTTGCCATTTCTCGCCTGTTGGTCCGATTTCGTTGAGTGATGGCTTGTCCGGTCGCCCGTGTTGTATACAATTTACCCGTTGCGGACTTCAGCTACATCCCAACATTGCGTCGAGATACTTCACAGTGTTGGAATAATCGCACCTCCGATGTGGTCATTCATCACACTCTCCTCTTGTTCAAGGCACTTGCCCCGACTGTGCTTTGGTGCCAGGTATAAATCATTGTTCCATCGCTGACGAGCACCTTGGTTTATTTGGAAGCTTGTATTCCCGCTTCTCGTGATAATAAACGGTCCATTCTGTCTTTCTTTAATTTTGCCTGCGGTGGGGCCGAATGTTTTCTGGTCGGCCGCGGTCTTTTACTTTCCCTTGGTCTCTGATCTTCAATGGACGTTTTTGTGCCTCACGTCAGATCCTTGTTTATTTCGGCGCTGTGCTTCTGTTGTTTGTTCAAGCGCACGATGTTCCGGGTGACGTTCTTGCGGTAATACTTGTCCCTCTCTGTCTACGGACCACAGCATGGTCACTGTAGTCGGGGCTCGTCTCCCGGGCTGGGGCCCTCGCGACTCACAGAGTCGGTGGCTTGAGACATTAGGTGAGATGGCGGCTAATCGAGCTCAGTGGCGTGAATGCTGTCGTTGTTTGGCCGAGTTGTCTGTGAAGTGATGCACTTTATGATGCGGGGCAGTGAAAGCCGTAAGGAAGCTGTCTCGCTGATGACGCCTTACTTTCACTCACAGCTCGGTTGTTTGTTTGCAAGGTGGAGCGCCTTGATGTTGTATGTTTGAATATAGACGTAGCTATTTTTTAGTTAGTTAGTCCACTTTCCCCTCCCCTCCTCTATTTTCTTCTTTCTTCCTATATAAGTCTTTTTTCTTCTTCTTCTTTGTTCTTCGTGGTTGTGTGGCAGTCAAGCATCAGTGTGAACCACCGATGTATTGCTGTCTCTGATGATGATGATGACGGACACAGACACCCAAGAAGATCCTCGGCTCCCTCCCCTATGTAGGCCCAAATGGTGAAATGTACGTTATTGCACACTTCGTCATGCAGTATCCAAACACATTCTAATAATTCTTTTTCCAGGTTATTGCTCCTACTATTCCGCCATTCCTTCACCGAACCGTTCCGTCAACCCGTTCGTTTATGAGTGTGACGGCACTGTTATCGGGCGTTGCATTCCTCTGTTCTTCAACATCCGAAATTGTCGCCCCTCAAAATACGGGCCCTGGTCCGCGATGACTCTGGAGTACTGTAAAGCGGACCGGGACGTTGTTTATGAAGGCGTGTGTAACCGTTCCGCCCATTTGATTTGCCGTGGAAATGACTTTCACCCATCGTGTGAAATTGTCGATCAGTACACCTATATAGTGATTTCCATGTGGGCTTGTTCGGACTGGATCAAAAATGCTTATGTCCCAAGTGTGTGCGACTTGCTTTGTTACAATGGATTGCATCGGCGATGTTGTCATTGTTTCGCTATTCTTTTGTCAGTTGGAGCACGCTTGAATGACATCGTCACATATTTCCACACCGTGGGTCAAAATACCCTTCGCCGCAGTAGATCGAACGCGCGCTCCCGTCCCGTGTGAACATCTGCGTGCGTCAGCCGAATAACGCGTTCTCCCCTGGCCCACTGGAATAAATGGCAATCTTCACGGTCGCAGTCCGCTCTGCACCTCCACATCGATGACGAGTTGTAGCCGGCCCCAGATCTGTAACAGCTCATTCAGTCTTGGAGTCAACCTCTGGGGTTTGGATCCTGCCAGCAAATGTGTTTACCTACTTCACATCCTTGAGGGTCTTGCTGTTGATTGACCAAGATCTCTTTATCGGCAACCAGTACTCCGTTCATGGATATGGTTTCAGTCGGTTGCCCATTTTCCTGTGCTCGTCGTGACAATGTTAAAGTTGAACACTTGTAATCGAAGTACCCTGCGTCCAGTCGTCCGCGTGGATCTTTCCCCGTCGTCAGCCGGATCAGGAGTGTTGCTAACGCCCAGACGATGGCTAGACATTCTTTCTCCGTGCTGGAGTACTTCCTCTTTGCTTCTGTCAGTACTTGACCAGCGTACTCAACTGTCTCCGACGATTGTGGAGAAACTGCCCTCATTTTGATATCACTTGCATCAACTGACACATTGAAGGGTTCATTCGGTTTGGAGATAGTCAGGCACCGTCGAAGTTTGACAGCTTCCTGTTTGAGTTTGTTAAACGCCACGTCCAAGTCTTCAGTCCAAACAAATTTCTTCTCCATCCTCAGCGGTTGGAAGTGTGGATATGCTTTCTGGGAGAACCCTGGCATAAATTTTGAATCGTTACCTATTAGTTCGAAAAGGGATCTCAGTTGACGCTTCGATTTTGGTGTTGGAAAATTTTTGATTGCTGTCAATTTCTTTGGCAGTGATCGAATTTTTCCATTGCCAACCGTGTGTCCCAATCAGATGATTGAATTGTGGCGTATTTGGCACTTCTTACTACTCAATTTTAGGCCGGCTGCGTCGATTCACCCTAACCCTGCTCGCCGCCTTTCTGCATGTTCCCACACTGTATTGAAGAATATAACGATGTCGTTTCCATATACGGTTACTCCTTCCTGATCCTCCAGAATGCGAAGCAAAATGCGTCTGAAGGTGGCAGGAGCGTTGCGAAGGCCGAACGGCATCTTAAAAAATGTGTATTGCTGTTGGTTCACACAAAGGTGGCTTCCGCTCTGTCGTTTTGTGCCATTGGTAGTTGCCAGTAACCGGAGCGCAGATCTGTGAAGGATAATATTCTGGCTTCGTTTAGATGCTCAATGGTTTCCTCTAGTTGGGACATCGGGAACGCATTTTTGATCGTTACTCGATGACGAAAATGGACTGCTTGTTCGATGAATTGTTCCTTCAATATCTCCTTTAGTTGTCTCTTCAGTTCTAGAATTAACTTAGGTGATATATTCTCCTCACTCACAGCTCGGTTGTTTGTTTGCCTTGAAGTTGTATGTTTGAATATAGACGTAGCTATTTTTTAGTAGTTAGGTCCACTTCCCCTCCCCTCCTCTATTTTCTTCTTTCTTCCTATATAAGTTTTTTTTCTTTTYCTTTGTTCTTCGTGGTTGTGTGGCAGTCAAGCATCAGTGTGAACCATCGATGTATTGCTATCTATGATGATGATGATATATTCTCCGGTATTATTGGTCTGCAGGTCTGTCGAATGTTCAATCCAAGTGCAAAATCCGTACTGTTCATTCGCGTTAGTGAATAGATGAGCGCACTCAACACACTGCTGGAAACGGGCATTCTGGTAGAGATTTCGCAGTGATGCTGCCTACTTAGCACTGCTGCTTCGTTTCCCCGCGATAGAATTTCACGGCATCACCCTCAGCACGCAGCTCGCTCTTCTCCAGGTCTACTTTTGTCCTCAATCGACGTAGCAGATCTGCACCTATTATCCTTCTTTCACGTTGTCAATAATAACATTGCGTGTCTTTGTCTGACACCACCTATCTGAATTTCGACATACTGAGTCTCCCTGACCGCGATTACATTCCAGTTGCCGAAGTTAATGGGCGTTCTCTGTACTTTGCTTGTAAATGATGTCTCGACCTTCCTATCTACTACCGCGATCTTTTGTTCTTTCTCAATCAACACCGTTACCTGTGGAACGCCCCTCATGACAACGCGGTGCCACAGAAAAACAAGAAGAAAAGCGTCTTAGGGCAATGGCAGGCAAAGTGTCACACCCCGTTACAAACAATTGCGATGTGGTTGTTCACGTGTCTATCTTACTTGTAGTCATCTTGGTTCCGGACTTGCCTTCACACTTTCCACTGCTCTTGTCAGTTACCCAACTTTTCTCTCGAGATCACTGACCTATAGTCATCCGCCTACCGTCCGTATGGATAGACCCTGCTCAATTTTGACCAACCGTTCGATATTTGTGATTCCACAAGATTCGGCCATGCGAACCGTATGCAATCCCGGCGGCAAGCCCTGGATAAATCGTCCTCTCAGCAATCTATCCTTCGTTTTATCGCCGGCTTCTGACAGACCCAGTCAACTACCGTAATAAATGTTGACGATAAACCAGGAAGTCTTGAGTTTCGCAAAACCAGACACCGCAGTAAGGGCTCATTGCTCACTGCTGGTCGAGTACCTTAGTAACTTCCGGAGTCAGTACCATCCGTGTTTCTTCATACGAGGTTACGGCCTTTTTCTGTTTACTTATGGAATAGCAGCCTTTGCCCGTCCGGTGAGCAGTGCTCCTAATGCTGTCAAAAGTCGTGCTACAGTCACCTCAAATTCTGTCAGCCAATCTTCCACGTCTCTATTCGGGAACTGGGCTTGGCCACTACAGCTTCACCGTGTTGAGTTCAGGGCACGGCACCAGTCTGTTTTGTACGCATCTGGCATGAATGAGATGTGAGCACGCTTTTACGCAGCAAAATACCCTGGACTTATGTTGTAAACCCTCGGTATAGTAATGCGCTTTGTAGAAATCGTATTCACCTCCTCGTAATGGTTAACTCGAAAAATCGTAGTCCCGAAAGCAACACGACTGTCCCCGTTAGTTGCTTCTACGACAAACCAAAAGATGAGTTCAGAAAGCAACTTTGTCTCGTTCCAACAACGTTTGCCGTCAGGGAGAAAATTACAGTGTATTTATGTGGTGCATAGCGACTTACAGCCATTCTTGAATCAGAAAATCGAGCGTCACTTACCAAGACTAGTAGTTACGGTCATTGAGCCACCAACGAGCATAACGGAATAAAGGTTGAACAGGTAAAAAATAGCGAATGTTCCCACTCGACTGTTAACGATATTTCCGCTCTTTCTGATTGGGTAAAGTCGTTTTCTCCACGAAGCAGGCGGTTTTTGACGGAAAACAGGACTCCCCAACACGAGACCTGGACATTCTGGCAGCATCTCAGTCTACATTACAACCACGAATATTAACAACACCAGTAATTCCATACTGGTTCGTCCGTTTCTCAGTAAAAACCAAGTTGCCCTATCTGCTACCTAAATCAGGGCGGATAGGTAAAAATAGACGGCTCCCTACTATCAAATTTAGCTCTCAGATCTCTCTCGATCCCCATTTATGATGATTACCGTGCAGGTCCCACAATAGATGTGGCTAGTCATAGTAACACTGTGTCGATACTTCCCATCCTTTACCATCTAATCTCAGACCTTCTTCGTCCCTTGCTTGAACCTAGAATGTGACTTACTATAAGTGCTTTCAACGTTCGCTCTCTCAAATAGATAGGTCAACAGACCGCTCTCATACGAATGCTAGACTTGTTAACTATCGATGATGTCCGTGCGGTAACGGAACATGTTGACGTCGCGAGGCGAATTACCTCATGGTGACCTTCCTGAATAAGGCATTTACGTTGCTAGTGTGCATTATGGAGCCAATCGAGAAGTATGACTGGTGCATTTAGTCTGTTAGCGTTACTTAAATTCAGGAAGACAAGCATTTGCATTGCGCGAATCATTTTTCCGAATTGTCTAACGATCTTGTGGCTTCATCGATGACTTTCTTTCACGGATGCCACATGTTTAAACGTTCGAAAATTCTAAGGTATAGACGAAGAAGTTCGAGGAGGTCTGACTTGTTCATTCATTAGTCATATTCATTGAAACTTACTTGGGAAAGATTTTGTGAATTAATGTAGACGGAAAAATGGTGATGTGGAAATACTACACCTTGTTCTCGTCTTAGTAAAAGAAACGCGTTGGCAAATCGGTATGAACCTTTTTTCGTTGCGGTGCTCCTAAGCGCAAAGCCAATGATCATGTGCAAGTGTCGAACCTTTGGCAAATCATCGTTTTACTAAACTCTGTCGATCGTTTCCAATACGTGTTAACGGATACCGATTTCACCATCTTCCTAATCAGTAGTTGATAAAGCCGTATACGCACTTGTGTCCTGCAATAAGAACGTTCCCGTACTTACACTGTATGGTGGATTGTCGCCCGACTTCTCCAGATATGCGTACCGTGTATTTCGATTGATCACACTTAGGCATATCCCTTGGAGTGGAGCTTGGTTCGGCGTTCACGGTAACTACTGTGTTATTTACGTCATTTGCTTATTCATCCATCTGCTCGAAATTTCGGAAACTATTTTAATTTGTCCGTCCACATGTGTTCACGTCAAGTCAAGCTATGAGATTGCTTCAGCCACCTTAAGAGGTGCATATTCGGCACTTACACAGACACACCCTTAGCCAACAGAATGTTTAATAAAGTTAGTTCAGTTTGACGGTCAATTCTTTTGCGAAACACTCGGGATTATCGAAAGGCGTGCTAAATTGGAGATGTCAGTACTGTCCACACAGGTGCTGGTATATATAGATTCAAAACGGTATCTATTTAGGGGTGTTGATGCAAATTTGGAAAGGTCACACCAAAAAAAATTTGATTAAAGTTCGGAGACTAGCGACTCGCAGTCTCGGCAGTGTTGAAACTATACGTGCAATGATACAGTGACGCAAAATACAACTACGGTTACACAACTGCCTCACGAACTTAAAAAGGAATTGAAAGTTTTCGATTTGAAGTCCGTGAAAAGTTGCTGCAAAGCAGTGTAATCAAATCGTATGTACGCGCGCATCAACAAAATAGAAGAAAAAGTTCCACGGGGTTGACGACGACTTTGGATGTGAACTATAGAATGTGAGCATTCTTATTTTGGTAAAAACGTCGTTAACGTGAATAGACCACGTCGAACAGTGGCTCATCGTAACATTTAAATATTTAACCGACAGAGGCCTATGAAAAACCCTGTTTTCAGCATGAATTTGGGGACAATCTTTTAAACTCGCTTCTTCATAGCGACAAAATAAAGCGCACACCGACTCTGGTAGTCGCGAGGTTCCCAGCCGAGGAGACGAACTCGATCTACAGTGATCAACACCTCGATGAACGACTTCGTTCCTCTACGCCAGGTCATCATCTGTCCACCTCGCATCAGTAGAGTTCTCAGTGTGATAGACGACTAGCTGACACTCTTAGTACATGACCCAGCCATCTAAGCCTGTGTAAACATAGGAATTGGAAAGAACTAGTCTGACATTCACCACCAAATACCCGCTTCCTGACCTCCTCGCGGCTTACTCGCTGATGCCACCCGATACGAACGATTGGACGCAGACATCGGTGGTAAAATACCTGAAAGTGGTTCATTTCTTCTACCTTGAGCAGCCAAGTTTTGTTGTTGTAAAGTAACAGTCGTCACTGTCGCCTTATATACGCGACCTTTAAGCAGTAGAGAGATACCTCTCTGTCGCGATAGATGTCCCAAATTAGTGAACAGCGCTCTAGCTTTAGAGATGCACGCTTCTGTTTCATTCCCTACACCTCCATCACTGCTGATGCAGCTTCCCAGGTACACAAACCGGCCAACAACCTCCATGACTCAAGTACCCAACAGTAAATCTACGTAATCACGACCATTTTGCAGAAGCACTGCATTTTGAGGCTGCAGAGCGCATTCCGAAGTACTTAGCAGGAGACGAAATAGCCTCTAGTATAGTTTGTGCTGACTTGGAAGTGTCAAACAGCAACACCTTGTCGTCAGCATAAACAAGGTCAGTCAGTCTTTCACCAGGTGGGAGGTCCACGCCGGCATCTTATGAGTGTCGGAGACAATCCCCAATTATTTCGTCTGGGCATAAGGCGCCCACAGTATGGTCACATACTTGGTTGGCAGACCCCTGTGTTTAAACGATTCTAAAAGTGTAAATCGACCCACCTAATCGAATGCACCTTTATAGTCGAGAAATACGGCAGTTGTTGGCCGCCGGTACACATGACTCTGCTCCAGCATTTGATGAAGAGTAAAAGTGTAATCTATACATTCCGCTCATGGCGCTTCATCAGCTTCATGACGTTGTCCTTCTGTCGCCTGCTAACACTTAGATTACTGGACTCTGCAGTTGGCGTGGACCTTTGAGCTTCGATTTCATTTTCTGTTACTTTACCAGTGTGAATAGTGTCTTGTATACATTACCCGGTCAACAACTTTCGTACCTTTTTTTGGGTGAAATCTATGTAATCACAAAGGTTTTGGGGTATCACTTCACGTTGGGGCCGCAGAGCTTGTCACCAAAATGGTTAGCAGGACTTCAAATAACTAGGTTTATCTATTTTACCAGAAAATCGTTAAAGGACGACACATCGCTACTATCGCGTTCAGGACCGATGGATCGTCTGTGCTTGAATGTGTTTACAGGTAATATCGGTGGAGAGCATACTTCCGATGTGTTTCGTTATTTACCACTGCAGTTCTTTTGAAAAGTCCCTTACCTTACTTTCAGTTGTAAACCTAACTATAGTATATTTTTTATAGTTTCTATGCCTTCTTAGTTAGTTCATTTTGTAGTTAAATCAGGCATTATTACGCGCTTGCATAATTCGATGGACAGGCTCTACTTTTGTTCTCAGTCACTTTTCCGTCTTCGTATCTCTTATCTGATGTTCATCTTTTGTATAATGTTTAACAGCTTTCACTTTGGATGGAACTATTAATGCCTACCTCTGCTCTCAAAGGTATATTGAGGAGTTGCAAAAATTCCTTGAGGAGGAAAACTACCAGGCCTCATTACACAGCGAACCACCTGCGCAAATTCCTTATGAGCCACAGTTACCAATCCGTTCCTCTTTGGTCTCGAATGATCACAACGCCAGTAAAATCAAAAGCCTTTTGTACGGAACTTCTCAGGACGCACAGGGCTTTTCGCTGGGCACGAACGCAGTCTGTCCGAACAATGTGAATGAACTATTAAATCGGATCGACGACACTCGCTCTGTTTTTCCACCGGAAAATATGTCAGATTTGAAATCCGCGGGGCATCTTGGTGGTAATGAATTGTATTTCTCAGCATTGCCTCTTTGCACCTCTACATCAACTCTTGATTCAAAAAAAAATTACAAGACCTACGAAGTTCATAGTTGTAGTTCCCGGGCAATACAATCGGACATCAGTGTGGATCGTAAACCGTCAGTTTCCGACGCATCGTGTAATATTCCCAACCCAGATGCATCACCTAGCTACAATAAGCTGCACAACAACACCTTGTCTCGTAGCCAGGTAAGTAGAGTATAATGATTTTCAACTCTTGTTCAGCCCACTTTTCTCTTGGTCACAGTTACCACCGGTAAACCTATGAAATTATGAGCATCAACTCTGTTTTTCAGTTACGAATGTTAGTAATGTGTTCCGTTTTTTTTTGCTTTTGTCCACAAACATAGTCATTCTGCTCATCGCTATGAGAGCGTAATTACTTCAACATGTGCGTTATTTTCTTGTTCTGTCGTGTTTACGTATTTCAACCAAGTATTCTATATCCCCACTAATTACATCACAGCGATGGCTGATAGTAATTATTGATTTTCGTACAACCCTGAAGAAAAACGGAAGAGCTCTGGTTTGAAAATAAAAAGAACGGATAGGCTTCAACCCATAATACCTCTGTTCCCGTTCAAAATCAAAGTGCCTAAGCCTTTTGTTTGTTCTCGTGATACCAAACTCCCATGAGTTGACCGTTTTATTTTATTTTCGGTCCAGTGGTTTATTCCGTCACCTTCCCTTCTCCTCTGTGGTGTGCAGACTATTGAACCGGTCATTGGTCTCTGTCTTCACCATATCTATTGCCTGTCCAGAATGTCCTTCTCATCGGAACATGACAGACAGCCGCCACTAGCGCGGGTCACTTTCTCCACCGACAACCATTGTGTTCACATATATGCGCTTTCCTGTGCTCGTCGTATACTATTGAATCTCAGCCCCTCTGTTAGACGTGAAGTGTGAAAGCATTTCCTCGTATGAAACGTTCATGCTGTACCAAGTTCATTCACTCTTAGCTGCTGCTACGTTGATGGAATGGGTTGTCGTTTCAGTGGTCGATTATGGACACACATCACTATTTGAAAATTGATGTGTCAGGCAGGTTTCGTTTTTGTTGCGTACACCGGTACACGCGATTACTGAATTTCTGTAGCTTGTGCATGCTAAAATAAGGACTGACGTAATTTTAGCGGGAGGTAGATGTCGGGTGTCACTTCTCGTTCGGACACTGGGGACAGCTTTCTAAGTTTGTGCTTGGAATGTTGTCTATTCCTCGCTCGCTATTCATTTTTCTGCTACATGTCATCGTTTTCCTTCGCAAGCGTGTGCTTAAATCGACTGTATAACAGTCAGCTACAGTTTGAGTGCTTGGGTGCGAGCTTTCCGCATGTACCAGTCGAACTGCCTCGAATTTGGCCAAACAAATTTATGCCAAAAGATCTATGCGTTTTGCTGACATCCCTCCGGGCAAGCCTAAACGGTTAGACTATTCAACCATACTAACTAACTGTTAAACCGATCTTACCACGAAACTAGCATCCGTCTCACTTCAGACACGCCGAAAGTTAGTTATTAGTCGACTCATTCTTCTAGGTTTCCGTTCATTCTCTTAAGGTCCCTAACACTTGTCAGTTAATATCGACTGAAAGCTGGTACTAGGAGGGACAAATCCTCTAAAAGCCTACGCAGGGATCTCTAATATCGGTGCTCAAAACGTGCAGTCGATGTAAATTTAGCTCCCACATCGAGAACCTTACGGAGGTCGTTTCTTCTCATCATGGTTTAGAGAAATAATATCGTTCATCAACTAGCTGACCACTGTAGATGGGGCTTGTTTCCCAGCCTGGGTCTCCCCTGACTCGCATTCTGTAGCTGGGGACTTTATGTGAGATGACGATACAATCGGACATTAGTGTGGATCGTAAACCGTCAGTTTCCGACGCATCGTGTAATATTCCCATCCCAGATGCATCACCTAGCTACTATAAGCTACACAACAACACCTTGTCCCGTAGCCAGGTAAGTGAAGTTATTTGAATGTTTCTTCTGTTTGGCCTGGTTGTCCGTGAAATAAATGCTGCTAATGACGCGGAACAACGAAAGTTGTAAGGAAAGTCTCTTGCTAATAACGTCTTACTTGTTCGTTTGCAAGACGCAGACACTCAGTTGTTGCATGTTTTGAGTATACACATAGTTTTTATTTGAAATTAAGTTCCTTCTGTTCCTTTTCGTTTCTTCTCCTTTTGGGCTTGCTCTCTTTTCATAGCAGTTAGGCATAAGCGCGAACCACTGCTGTTTTGCTGTCTTTGATTGATTGATAATGATCCAGTAATCTACGAAATGGACGGTGCACCAATATACTTTCTATCAGCATCCCTGAACCACTGGTTGGAGCACTTCCAGCCGCAATCTAATTGGCCGCTTCGCCAGTCACTATCAGTTATGGGCCTAGTTGTGCTTGATAGTCCGTGAACTCAGGTCCTCCTGCGAAGCGGGGATCTAAAACGACTTTCACATTTTTGGATGCCCCAAGATCCCACACTCATCTGGTCTTCTTCTGGCTGTTTTTAAGGATGGCAGAGAGTCGTTCGTTGGAGAATTGCTCATTCTGTTTGTCAAAGTTTCGAGTACTAAGGAAGTTCTCTCGTCCCGAGGAAATCGATAGAAAATGAAGGCTCGCACAACGTATGAACCGGACACCGTACTTCGGTTGCATTTAAGTCTTTAATATCCGTAATACTCCGCAGCCGGTCCCGAAAATCCGTGTCGCTAGGAGCGAGGCCGCTTGTGTATTGCTAAAATCCGTCAGTTGATCAAACTGTTAAATCAACTAACAGCCAACAGCAGCAGTGTTCTTGGACATCAGAACACGCGATGCAATCTAGGAAACGGTTCTGTGAGATTGCTTTTAAAAAGTGGGCTGTTTAATTTTCTCGCTCATTTTATGAGTTTTTGGCGGAGTGGGTGGAGTAACTGCCCATGACAGGCTGTTACCATCTTTCTCCTTCTCCGATGGATTGTTGTGATGTTGCTCCATTTCTTCCCTTCGTTTGAAAGTCGCGGTCGACAGTGTTCTGCACAGGGCTGCGAACGGTGTCACATACGTGGCCGATGCACCGGAAAAAAAATCAGAACGACGATGACCTTAATGACACAATTTATTAGAAAAGCCATACTCTTTTCATGGGGAAACATTTACATTAGCGGTAGCTACTGGGTGGCAATCATGTTACGTTTTCCTTGGTCAGTTTGTTACTGCCCTCCACTTCCATGATTCAAGAAATTCGATTGTTTGCCTCTGATTTACGCCCAAACAAATTTAGTCGCCACATTCTACAAACTAACTTGACGCAGCAGCTAACCGCCTTTCTGATTGATCGACGCCGGTCTATCCCAGTTATACTGACGACAGCTTGTACTCCAGCTTTGAGTTTGCTATACTTTCTCCAGCCCTATTTCATTAGTGGTGGTCCTGCCAAGAATGATGCGAAATTCATCTCAAGGAACAGAATCGTAAGCCTGGACCATGCCGCTTGCTGACAATGATCAATAACCGAGAATGTCATAGACCGCTTGCCGATCGAGGTATCACTATGTTTTGGTGATTTGGACAGACTAAGCACAAGACACTTCTTATAATTTGAGTGGAGTCTGTGTCTACGATCATCATGTGTAGTATCAGTCCGGATTTATTTTAGTTTTGTTTCCCTTGAGGGTTGAAACACAGCTGGCAGAGGTGTTGGATAAGGGACATCTCCGCTATCGCGTACTGAGCTACCATATCAAGAGGACTAGAACAACAGAGGTTTGAGCGATACTAGGCAAACTCAGTTTATTAGAAAATCAGCACTCTTTTTATAGGGGAACAACGGTACTTTCGATGGCTAATGGGCGACAAAAGATTTGGGTTCTAATTGGCCCCTCCGTTGCCACGTTCCACGATTTTGTCTCATGCAACTCGGTTGTTTAAACCTGACACGCTTTCAAACAACACGTTTTAATCACCACCTCTTACAAACAAATCCACGCAGCAGGTGATCGCCGTTTTTGGTTGGTTGACACTGATCAATCGCATTTCTGCTTGCAGCAGCTTGTACGTGAGTTCTGATCGGCTGGATTTTCTCCAGTCAGGAAGCCGCTCCAGCGCAATCTCATTATGTTCACTTGCTCTCGGAATCCGGTTTGTCTTTGCTAACCTGAGGCACCTCTGGCGCTGACGTGGCACGCATCTCTCACTGAAAGATAGTGTTTAATATGACTATGCGCGCGGGACTGCCTTTGTTTGCGGGACCTGGTTGCCCCACTTAATTACTGTTCGTGAATTGTCTGTTTTCAACAACCATTGTCTGTGGAACACTGCTCACGCGTGATGGCAACACTGCATGAATAATAATAACTTGCGACGACGTGTGTTGGGACTAGTAGCCTCTACTTTCTTGAAGTCGGAATCGCTCGAACACCTCTTATGCGTGTCTGCCAAGCATCTGACATATAGTGCGTTTTCGCTTCCGAATTAGACAAGGAGTGAATTTCAGTGGGCAGCCTGGCCCAGCAGTGGGGAAACATGTATCAATAAATGGATTGAGAACACAACGTTATGAACAAGTCGTAATACTCCACGCTTCAACCACCTCGGGTGGCCTTCCTCAGGAATGTTGTTGGATTTTGATTACAATACTTCTGAGGAAGGCCACCCGAGGTGGTTGAAACGTAGAGTATTATAACTTTCTCATAACGTTGTGTCATTCTCAGTCCATTTATCAACGACATGTTAAACACGACGCCCAAACTGTTTGACTTCATTCACACTAAATTTGGTGTGGATATCTTAAAACACGTATCAAGTTTCACCCTAGTTGACTCTCCTTGGTATCCCGGGGTAGGGCTGCTAAATTGATAAATCTTGTCAGCTAAGGATACCAGAGAACATGGCCGTTAGCCATTGTTAGTGACAAGAATGTTGTGGTTGTTATCTTTATCTGTCGTTATTCACACTTTTCATCACAAAACATGCAATAGGGACCCTGAACGACTATTGTTTCTACAGCTGTTTAGCTGTTTTTGTGTTAGTATTACAAAGCACAACTCCTCCAGTCGCTGTGATTTTATCCAGTAATAATGTTGGTCCCAAGACTTGTCTCGTTGACCCGAATACTACCTCGCTTTCCGTTAGCCATGGTCAATCAAGCAAACGTTTGCAACTAACTCTCAAACAACAGAGAACCACAGCAGACTCACCTTGTCAACGTGAAAGATTAAAAGGAGAGCAAAACACATTCCGTTCACTTTGGCGGATACCGGAAAGTAGATTCGGACGTCAGCCACTAACATCGCGCGTAGTTTTCTGCCTGTCAGTGATTGTATTCACTTTACCTAACCATAGTTACCTATTATTGGTAGATTGAAAGAAACATGATAGAAAAGAATTAAGTTGAATTAAGTTCTTCAGACCAGTTGAATTATTCTGACGTCTTCTTAAATCGGAATTGTATACCATTTTGAAACATTCTTTTCCCGTCAAGAATTTGAACAAAGAAGACAGTAGGCTGATATTGCACGATTTATGTCCGGACAAATTTCGCTGCATCTTTACGAGTGCATACTACAGACCATTTATATATCAGTAAGTGAAAACGAACAAGGTACCAAAGAAAGTCAATTGTCAGAGTGCACCATCATGGTCACTACCAAGATAGGGACAACCTTAAAAACAGTTGTTTCTGAACCTACAACACGGGTTTGAACTTTCGGATTGCAACATCTTCGGCATAGCGCTGTGTTCGCCTGTGTGACGTTGAGTAGATAACGCGAAATGTTGTGGGATCGCATTGGTGTTGCGTCATTAGAATATGACGTGCAATGGATGATGCAGGCTCCTTGTTTCTCTGCGCAACTGTGACGTCATGTGCTTGCGTGACCTGTTTCTTGACTCACTTCGGGATGTGCTCCATGACCCTGGTTCGCAACTGGCGCCCAGTCCTGCCTATGTAGGATGCTCCGCATCTACATCGATATTCATAGATAACGTTGGATTTGGCTGACTCGGGTACCGGTTGTTTCACACAGGGCTTTGAAATCCGGAATGTTATGAACTGAATCACTGGGATAACTGCATTGTATGTTCTCGCGATAGAACTAACCAGACGACGGTGAATAAGTTGGCAAACATCATCACCCTTGTAGGGAAGACGAAGGAATACTGGCTTTTTGGGCACTGTGTCAGGTCAAATTCCTATGTCAATGGGATGTTTGAATCTTGCAATAAACGATTTAGGGTAACCGTTTACTTGTAGGGTGGTCTCTAACATGGCCATCTCTAACTGAACAGTATCGTCGGTGCAAATACGTCTGGCCCGATGAAACAAAGTGCGCACCAAACTTTGCTTATATGACCGGGGAACGAAGCTTTCGAAATGCAGGTACTGACCTGTTCAAGTGGTCTTGCGGTGAACGCTTCGTTGAATCGAGCCATCTGCATTTCTTCTGATGCATATATCCAGAAATGGTAGACAGTTCTGATCCTCGCCTTCCATATTGAAATGCATGTTTGGGTGCAAAGAATTCATTTGATCAGTTAAGCTCTGTGCATGCAGTTGATTGTCTGCGATGAGAAAAATGTCGTCTCTGGTATCTTGTTCGTTTTCACTTACCGATATATAAATGGTCTGTAGTATGCACTCGTAAAGATGCAGCGAAATTTGTCCGGACATAAATCGTGCAATATTATATATATATATATATATATATATATATATATATATATATATATATATATATATATATTACTGTTGACAAACACCAATCGCGAGGTACCTCTTCAGTCTCCCATATCATCTGGAGGAGTTCAGTGAGTTCTGATATCAACCTTAGCTTCGGCGTCACTAGAAACCCTGCGAGATAAGCGTTTGAATGAACAGTTATCTAGAGGTGAGCTCAAATGAATAACGGTGCTAGAATCGTAGACTCGCGTTTCCGACACGCAGCACACATCAAGCTCCAGACTTGAGAAAGTACTAGCCAGAGCAGCTTGCTAACCGACTTGTTGGAGAGTGCGGACATTGAAGGCGCCAATGTTTACTGGTTGTCTTGGCCTCAGAAAACAATTGTCGTCCGGAGGCACATGGAAAACAGAAGAAATGGGGGAGAGGGAAGGAGATGTTCGCGATCTCTGGAGTGTATAAACGAAACTTTCTTTCTTGAGAACCACTGGTTGTAGTTGTACAGACAATTGGGTATAGTGGATAAATATGGCTGGGGAGTGCTGAGAGGCGCAATTCTGCGAAACGCCCCCCACGGGCGGATAATAGAAAATAAGAGAGATATGCGCCTTCGTGTCTTTCTTGGACCTCCGAATATACGTGGCGCTTGTGAGAAGTAAAGTTACCATCAATATCACTTTTGCCTCTATTCACTCAATTGTGGTAATTTCAGTTTATTTACAGTGATGGTCCACTAGAGCGCGCCACACACCAGCCATTTGTCTCAGGCGCGAGAAGCGAGGTGCGGTAGTGATATCCACGGTATTTTCACCTCTATCCGGGTAGACCCGGTTGTGAACATCAACACATGTTGCGGAACACTATCGGAGGACATGTCGGGCCTGCCACAGCAAGTGACACTTGCTTGTACTCAGAGTAAAAGAAGATTTTCAACACATGGTAAACATCTTCATACATAAGTAATTAGATATCTAGTTGTACACGAAATGCGACTCTCGTCGCGAGAGGGCACAAGCTCAACGTGCTAATGTCCCCAGCTGTTAGATAAGGGACAGCACATCACACTTACAAGTTGTGGGCGGATTGAGTGGTAGAGACAACGACAAAGATTGTTTCTAGCATCCTCATGACAACAACACAAGCACGAATGCAGGTTCGGAGGTCGGGACTGGGACACACACTGTAACTTGACTGGAGACCACACGAACGGCCACGCAAGATCTAGGTTTGTAGCGTTAGTGGAGTTGTCTGTAACAGTTTCTTATAATAATATTGTAATTGCTCGATACACCTGAAACATGTGCGGGACATAAGCCACTATTAGTTCACTTGTGCCATGAGGGGGCCACCTCCTGTAGTCGCGAATTCAATTGTAATAGAGCTTTGATAGCCACGAGCGTTGGATAGTAAGCCTTTCGAGTGCTGCCTTGTGTACGTCAATCCATCACGCGTCTTTTCTTTCCCTTTGTTGGTTGCTGCTGTTGGTGATCAGACTAAGCCACTGCTAACTACCCATGTTTTTGCATACATTGTTGGAAATATACGGTTTGTTTCCAAGCCGCATCACCTTCTTTTAGTTCGATGCCTGTTTGGACCACAGTTGGTTGCTGTTCAAGAGAGGCATTCTAAAATGTTGACGAACGAGGGTCGACCGTATATCCGCTTGTCTACTACAAGTCCATGCCGAAATTTATGTTGCATCCAACGTGCTTTTATTACCTCTGTTTTTTTTCATTAAATGAATCGTCCATGCTATCCCGACCTATACTGCTACCTTGACGAGGTGGTCGGGCTTGTGTGCTGTTTCGACCCGGCGGGCTATGCTGACTGGACTCCGGTCCTTCCAGGTTCAACCCTGTCAGACAGGCCAAAGGGGAGCAGCCAGACGAAAACCAGTTACACTCATAAGATTGTATGTCGCACTACTGACGCGTACGAGTGCTTAGGTAGTGAGACACGATCCTATGGGCATACAGCAGAACTATTTTTATAGTTGCGGCACTGCTGTCTTCCGTATCAGAAAGAAGGACGTTAGAAAAGGTACCCTCAAACAAAGAGCACTCCCATTCCAACGGTTGACCGTGACGCCGGCGCGTATTATCCAATACGGTCGAAAAACATCCAGTATAACCAAAGGCCTGATGTAGCTTTGAATACATCCACTGCGCACAGCGATGCTCCGAATCAGACATCCATGTCTTATTCACTGCGCCTCGGCTAGGCAAGTCTCTCACTGCCAAGTGAGTCAGACTTTCGAGTCATTGGCTCCGGGTGGGGTCCCCAAGAAAACCCTGTATCCTGTTGTCTCGCAGGTCAGACTTTTGAGTCGAGAGACTCGGGGTGGGGTCCCTCAAGCCAACCCCCTTCCACGGCATAAACGACCGGGAACTATCAGAAGTTATCGCTCTCCCGACAATGACATATTAACCCAATACGACTTTCTCCCACTGTTGTTATGCCCCT
>LOND01000403.1:104876-116139 GCA_014220965.1 Paragonimus kellicotti
AATGAGTGAATTCACAATCGCAAAATGTTTTCCGAGTAGATCTCGAAAAATGAGCCATTTTTGGGAAAAGGCGACTTCCTCCAACAATTGGGTTTCCTGAGCCGGCCTTGGCGTAACCTATCTAATGAACGGCGCGATCTCCTGTTAACATGACTTGTGTCTATCAGTGCGGCTTCGGTTATCATGTTGATGATTATACCAACCCCAACCTGAGCGGTGGTAGTGCCCATGAAGAGTCACCTGATGTAGCCAACCGGTATCGAGTAGACGAAGTGGGCGTGTTCTCAGTTCGACACGCCAAGTGTTTGAAACGCAGCTGGCATCGATAGTTAACGAGTATACCGCTCGCTCGAGAGCGGCCAATTGGCCTATCTGATTCGGGATGCAAACGTTAAAAAATCCCGTGTTAATTAACAATGAGCGCGCTGTAACCACCTCCTCGTGGTGCCGACTGGGCGGTCTCGGTGCAAACCTTGACTGGCTGAAGAGTTCAGCAACTCCAGATAGGGCCAACCACTCTACCTGGTTTTAACGTACTGGTTACATTCGATCAAGACAATGAAACTACTGCCAGCACCTCCGTGCAGGCATCTACCAGTACACAGGATAGGCGAGCGGAGTACACCTGTTCAGAATGTGGCCAGATTTGCAAATCGAACGCTGGCTTGTCGGCGCATACTCGTATGCATCGACGCAGGAATGGTCCAGAGCAGGAAGTGGACACCCAGCCTGTCACAATCTTTGACTGCGCCAACTGTGACCGCAGCTTTCCCACCAAAATTGGTCTCAGTCAACACAGAAGGCATGCACATCCCGTCGAACGCAACCGTGACAAACTCATGTCCATGAAAACCGCCGGATCCAATTGGTCTCAGCAAGAATCGGCTTCTCTTATCAGATGTGCCGATGCACTGGCTCCGTCGTGCCCTACTCGACGCGAACTTCATCATCGGCTTTGTCACATTTCCCAGGTCGTACTTTGGAGAGCATTCGGACGCGTCTGTATGCGCTGAATTGGCAGAGGAATACTGTCCCCGTTGCCGATCCAACCACCGTCTCGCAGACTAACACGACATCGGATATTGGGTCCCAAGCTGTTGATCACTCCGAGTGGTTTGACCCAAACAGCGATTACCCAACTGGAGTGCGAATAGCGAGGCTTTCCTACACAGTGATGAATTACTAGCTATTGCCCGCGGTCTTCAGGCAGGCATCTTCACAATGGTACAAGCTAAATCGCTGCTGAACATGCACGCCTCACTAGCTTTTCCGTACACCTGGCGACTGGTCACTCGACGACGTGGTCGTGTTAACGTGGGAACCCACGCGACCAGGAAGCAGATACGGAGAGCTAACTATGCAGCGATTCAAACGCTGTACACCACAGCGTAAGAAAGATGCTGCGTTTGCAGTTTTTTTCTGGAAACTGGAGAACTGCCTACAAGATGAACCGCGGTCTCCCGGATAGTTCCAACGAATACTGGTCCGAGGTACTATCGGCTCATCCGCACGTTGATGAGCGACCATCTCGCACGATTCTGCCTCCGGACTGGTCTCTGGTCGACCCGATCACTGGAGAAGTATCGCGCACCTTGAAGAACATGCAAAACACCGCTCCAGGTTTGGACAAACTGTTGCCCAAGCATTTGAAGCGCATGAAAGCTGATGCCTTGGCCGGATACTTCAACCTTTTCCTGCTAACCCAAGGTTGTCCAATCCACTTATGCCGCTCTCGCATCACGCTTGTACCCAAAGTGAACAATCCTTCATCTCCCACCGAGCTCAGACCTATCGCCGTATCTTCAACGTTGATACGTTGTTTTCACAAGATATTGGTAGATCGTTGGAATACGCACCTGCAACTGCCCGCTCTTCAGTTTGCATTCCTACACCGTGACGGTTGCCTCGAGGCGACCTCACTGCTTCATGCGCTGCTTCGGAACTCATGTACCACGTCCTCAAGTCTGTGTGCGGCCTTTATCGACGTGTCCAAAGCGTTCGATTCTATCTCACAGGATTCATTATCAGATCGGCCCAAGCTTTCGGTGCTCCTCCACCTCTAACACATTACATTGCCGATTCCTATCGGAATGCTTCCGCCACGCTCAATGGCTCCGGTCTCCAGCGTGGTGTTCGCCAGGGTGACCCACTGTCCCCGCTTCTATTCATCATGGCAATGGATGAGGTGCTGGCACTATCTCGACCGGAGCTTGGCTACCAGTTCCACGATACACTGGTTAGCGGTTTCGCCTACGCCGACGATCTGATCCTTCTAGCTGAGAATCCTACGCGTCTTTCCGAGAAGCTTGCAGCCGCCGCTAGTGCCTGGAACTATCCGGGCTGAAGATCAACACGCACAAGACTAAGCTCATGGTCATCCGCGGTGACCATAAACACAACGCAACCGCTATCTCTGATGAGTCTATTCACTTCGGCCCGGACATTATCCATTCACTAAGCGCCTCTGACACGGTGACCTATCTGGGTATCCCGTTCACCTGGAAAGGTGAAAGCATTCACTAATCACCGTCTGCAACTTCGTACGATGCTGGAAGAAACCACCAAAGCGCCCTTGAAGCCACATCAACGCCTTGAACTCCTGAGACAACATCTGATCCCGAAGATGAATCACTCATTAGTGTTGAGCCGAGTCCACCGTAACACGCTCAAGCTATGGACTGTACGATTCGCCAGTTTGTTCGGCAGTGGCTCCGCCTTCCTAAAGACACACCAATCAGCTACATCCACACCCAATTCGTTTGGGTGGTCTGGGCATCCCGAGTTTGTCCACCACTATTCCCATCTCGCAAATCTCGAGTGGAGAGACTGCTCTCCAGTCAATGTCCAGTTCTGCGGAATGTGGTCAAAGATAATTCGTTTGGCCCTATCTTGAGGGAGGTGAACGTCCCGGTACGCGTTCAGGGTGTAGTGGTGACGAACAAGGAGGAAGCCCACGCGGCGTGGATGGATAAACTCTATTATTCGCTAGATGGCCGTGGTCTTCAGGAAGTCACACTCTCCACTCTCTAATCGTTGGCTGTTCAATCCAGACCGCATCTTCCCCAGAATCTTTATTCGTGCCATCCAGCTCAGATGTAATCTCTTGCGGACCAAAGTCCGAAATTCACGAGGTGGCCGAAGTGACCACTCAGTTCTCTGCCGTGGCAACTGCGGTCAACCAGAAAGCCTTGCTCATATTCTGCAATCATGCTGGATCACCCATGACGTGCGTTGTGCTCGACACAACCGCGTGGCCAAAGACCTGGCGAAACGACTGCGCAACTTGGGCTATACAGTCTTCGAGGAGTTGCGAGTACCAACGACGAGCTCGTTCATCAAACCCGATGTGATCGCGGTTCGTGACGGTGCTGCTGTGGTGCTTGACGTCAGTATAGTGGATGACTACCGAAGCCAACTTGCCTGAACGGAGTATTATATCTCCCTCTTCATGTAGCACTATTCTGGGCCTGCTCTCTTACGCAACCACGGATTTATGTCTACTGACTGTTCTAGGTTCCCTAAACTCTACGACACATTTATGCGGGGAACCTGGCGTTAACTGTTGCCACTTCTGACAGTTGTCTCACTTATGAAGGACATTTTTCTGTCCCGATGCGTGAGCCTTGACTGTGATAGCACCCCTGTGCCCTGAAGAGCTTTTGATTTTGTGAGACTGACCGTTCATCTTATTTTCTTTTTAATTGTTTTTTTCGTGTTTATTTTTCCTTCTCTAATCCGTTTGTTACATACCGCACAAGTAACTTTTCATTTGATGACTGGACTATTAACGCTTGCTACTCTTGTGAGAGGACTCGTCAACTGTTCAGTGTTGCTAACTATGCAGCGTCCCACATTTGACAGACAGCTTGTTTTCACATTCACCTTTTTACATATCTGTTGCTTAATTTTGGTGTCACCGTTTGTTCTTCCCTTGAACGAAGATGTGTATATTGCTCTTCAAAATAAACGATATGCTAGTGTTACTGTGATTAGTTGTGTCTGCTATGGTGACTGTAGGGTAGTTACTAGAAATGGTGGTCGGGAGAGACCTGAAAGCTAAATCGGACGGGATAATGTGGAAAGGATTAGTAGTAGCGTGTTTCCACCCAGTTAGGGTCACTCGGTTTGCACTGCAATGCGGTCAATGCAGTATGGAATTTTCGACGTTGTAAATATTCATGGCTATGTGTGCGTAGATACTGTTAGAACGTCCGAACCTTTACAGGAAGACGATTAATGTTCTCAACCAGTCTTTGGATCATTATCCTGTACTGCAAGACAATGGTGGATGACGGTTTACCATAACGATTAATTTTTCTAGCTAAAAATACCAGTCTTCTTCCACCTTGCAACCTGGTGAACCAGGAGACTGTGGCTCGTCAGGCTTCTACCTGTTGGCTTGCTTGACAACATAGTGCACTCTGCGCACTGTGTGTTGCACTTGTAATCAATCCATCTTGCCTGGCAGAATTCATAGCTGTGTTCGTTGTTACACCTGCTGGTGGCGCTAGGTTTCGCTATTAGGAACGCATCTATGCGTGGAGTGTGTCAGCTTCTTCGTGATAACAAGGCCTTTATGAAGATTTTCGTTATATTGAGCCAAAAAATCCAAATTTCGGAGCCGCGCATTTTCCTCATTATTTAATCATTCACTGTAGCGTTGTTCTACTGTATGCCTTGTGAATATATGCTAAGGCTATCAGTTTTCAACGCATTATATCGCAAATCAGTATCTCTGTTGTATTACTCCGTGCTTGTCCGGCAAAAGGCACTACAATTCTACAGATGATGTATGAAACTTTTTTGTTGCTCCTACCTTCCGGTTCGATTAATGGTTGCTTTGTATTATGATCCTGTAGTTGGTTTCAGCTGTATGAAATTACTGTTTCAAAGTGTACCGTTTGAAAAACAGTTCTCGGACTTACGACTGTATCACAATCAATGGTCATTCTAACTCTTCCTCGAATAGTGAAAACCGTAAACCTTACATTTCTCTGTAATTTCGGCTATAACACCATCATAATCACTTGTCAGATTACAGTAAAATTTACATCATCCTTAGTACAAAATATTGTTATTCTCCACCATGAGTGAGAAACCAGTCATTCTTGCCCTTTATTACACACAGCAGAGTTTCGGCCAACTGTAATGGTTGTTCATTGTTCATGCGGCGAACCTTCGTTAACCTAAAAATATGTGTAGGAAGGCATTTATGGGGCAGCATTATGTCGGGTAACACAAGTTTTCCTGTCGTTTTTAGTCAATAACCACATTTTTTTAGATATTGGCTATGACTCTTTAGCCGCCTATCATCCTTTTGAACTAGCACTGTATACTTTTATTCGGCTCACCTGGAACATGTCACTTGACTCCCCTGCAATTCCGACATTTGAAAGATTTGGATACCCCACTAATGAGTTTTTGTATTTAGATGTACTTTTGGCGAGTAATTCTCATACCTTTTTTTTCTTTCGCTTTCTAAGTAAGACCTCTTCTTTCCTCCACAGTAATATGTTATTTGTCCATCGGTCTGGACTGCCTGTTGAGAAAGTTGAAACGGAACCTGCTTTCCTTTCCATGTCTACTAACCGACTTTCTGGGCTTATCCACACCACCGGCCCGTGGTCTTTGTCTATCAATCAAACTATCAATCAGTCGAGAGCCACATTCATCCATAATACACCCAGAAACTGATACCCTTGACGCAACAGTTTGGGGACGAGGAAACAACAATGAAGCTAAGAATCGAGTGTTAAGTAGTTCATTCACTCACCAACGTGGATGGTTAGATTACTTGCTAATCTTGCAAGCTAGATTTCTACCAAGTGAAGTACGTTTTGTCGATACCGCAGGCGATTGGTGTGAGGTGCGTGGCCATCAAGTGACGACTTAGCATAAGGAAATGAAAACGCCCACCAGCGAGTCAGGCGCAGTAGTTCGTGCCCCTCTCCCGGAATCCGTGATCCGCAGCATTAGGCGAGATCACAGTTAATCGGGCATAGTGGCGCGAATATTGCAGTTGTTTGTTGTCCCTGTTGTCTATAAAATAGGTACTTGGGGCATCGAAAGTCACATGAATGATTACGTCTTAGTTTCGGTTGCAGTTTTGTTATTTGTTTGCCAAATATCATCATCATCATCATCATATCAGCCATGAGCCTGACCAAAAGGTACTGTGGCTCGGGCTGCCGCTCACCTCAACAGTGACGTGGAATATCCTAGAAGAAAACGTTACTAAAGGTTGAAAACAAACTGGGGTGGGTTATACAGGCGAATTCCAATAGCTTCTGCTGTGGACAGAATCCTACGCCTCACTGCCCTCGACTGGGTGGCTTTAACTCGGTAGATTGGCGAAATGCATCCGTCACATTAACAGAATGATTCGAATCCACCAGGTGCACTGTGGACAGACTTCGTTATTCCACTGTTGAGCCAAGCTGGGTGGTGTTCCCGGACCCGTTCAGATAAGCGTCTGGTCGTGCGGCCAACATAACTGGTTCCACAGGAACAAGTGAATGAGTATACACAAAACGAGGCTGCAGAAACAGGCACTTTATCTTTTAGGCGTGGGCTTGTTCGTTACACAGTATTTTTCAATACAAAGCGACATCAAAGTTTGAATTTCGTTAGTCTTCTTTTCTCCAGAGATCCTAAGAGAGGAATACGTAGATTGGCAGTTATCCAGGGATGAACAGATGTGGATCATTGTACTAGAATCGTGGACTCGGCTCGCAATGAACCAGTATATCTCAAACCCCTGAAATCAGAGAGTACCTAACAGGATAGGCTGTTGATCTCGTCTTTACAGTATACTGCCACTAAAGGAGGCGGTGTTTGCTAGCTGTTTCAACTTTAAAACTTATCCGCACTTGAGGTTACAGAAAATGAGGCGTTATTGGGTTCAAAAATTCCACAGGACATTACCAATTGTCATGTGTAATTGACTCGTCTTATTTTACTATTATGATTTCACAATTTTTTATATATCGGATTTTAGTGTACGTCAGTCCCGGCGCAAACAAAACACATTGTCACAAATTATCACCCCCTCTCCATTGTTTCTGTGCAGAAATGGAATTATCATCAGTATCATCTTGACCACTGGCACGTTCATTCTCAATCATTATCCCATGGTACCAAAACACAGAGTTTATTGCCTCCAGTCCCACCAAGGCCTCAATGTGATCCAGCTGGCGCACTACATGTAGACCTTTGTTTACTACCTGACTCCAGTGAGGCAGATTCGATGCAAAAGGACGGTCATGATTGCAGTGTTAGTTCTAGGAATCGGTGTGATCCGTCCATCTGCGAAAACACACGTTTTTCATCATTTGTGAGGTAAAGGAAATGGTTTGCTTTGAGTATGTCCATTGCATCTGTTTTGGGTACAGTTCTACATGAAAGCGATGATTCACGTTTTTCTACTTATTACTCTGTGCTCTCACTTTTTCGCTTTGCGTGGCAGTTAGTTAACGTAAATCTATCCACTACATATTCAGACGCACACTTTATAAGCTTCATGCAATTAAAATCGTGCAAATTATAATTTTTATATGCATTTTTTTTTACCCTAGTACATAGTGCCCATAGTTATGCATCATTTTTCATAGAATAGACTTTTCTCAAAATTTGTGAGTTCACAGAATCTTTGTGCAAAGCATGTGTACACAGTGCTTGACGTGCACAGGTATACACAGAAAACTACTGGTAGCAACGTCGTAGTGTATTTTACCGCGTATTCCGTTTACGCGTTGTCCAAGGTAATTATATTTTCTAGTTTCGGTCTACTGATTTTTCATCTCCCCATCTAATTTCGACTATCTGAGACTGATTTTGGCACCACTTCTGTACAACGGCAACTGTAGCCCGGGGTTTTCCCCTTTTCATGTGTACAGCAAATAATTTCGATTTTTTCAGGCTGATTTAAATTCCTTCCTCTCGTGTAAATTTTCAGCTTACTGTTTGGGATGAATTCTGTTGGTTTCAGCTGAAATCCGATATAACTATGTTAAGATATTTTTGAAGAGCGAAGAGGTTACGCACTGCTGATTACAAAACCCGCAGTGATAGGTGCTGAACCTGGTATTTATTATCGTACTACTGCTGGTTTCTCTCTACATGCTGATCATGCCACATATTGGACATGCAGTAGAACACTGTTGTAACGAATGCTGCAAGGCCAAAATGCAATTAATTGTAGCGATCTTTTCATTGTACCGGGCAGCCCACTAAGTTTGTTAGTCATCCACATCACTTCGTATTCTTCGTCATGTTGGCCATTGTGTGGCGCATAACAGAGATGTCTCTCTGGTGCCAAGGATGTCTTGAACCATTAGTACGAAAAAGCTTGGAGAGTCTGCTAATGTTCCCTGAAGCACAAGCGGTTTCCACTTCCCTGACTTTTACCGTTATCCGAATTTCATAATCAGCTTCTTGTGGATATTCCTGAGTATACTTTTAATCGACTTGTCATGAAGACATTCAGTCTGATGTCTAAGTGCCTTAGGGATTTCTTCGAGATCCACTGTTCGTTCAACCCACGAACTACCGTTCCATATACTGTAGTACCTGCTTCATGAATGCTACAAAGTATGCTTCCAGCTGTCATGAAGATAATTGAGGCTAAAGCCACTAAGGTTGTATTCTAGGCTACCTTGGTACATACGTTTCACTGACAGCCTGGCTACTTTCTTAATAGTCCATCGTTGCTGTCGATGGGGTCGTTGCCCAGCAAAAGTAAGAACAAAACGACAACGTACCAACGCATGATCTGAATCCAAGTACGTGCTCCAATAAGAACGACAGTCTTGAATGGAACCCCGCCACCTATAACTAACAGGCTATGTGGTCTCTCTGAAGCTAGATCTGACTTGAAGAGGACGTCAAGTATAGCAACGACGCGCAAGACGTATAAGGATATTGCTGGCCAAAAATAGCTCGTGTCCAGCCCACAGTCGCAACAATGACTCACCATTATCCTAGCTCAAATATGTCAAGTAAACGAGACTTGGATTCACCAAAGCGGCTGCCCTGGGCATTCATACCTCTAGTTAGAAGGCTTATATCGGAGCTATTCGTCGTCCTTAGGAAAGCGGCCAGATCCCAGTGGGTGTCCTTGACACCAATGTCACTGCAGTCAGTTGGAGCACCAGCGGACACAGTGGTCGGAAATATTAAGTTTAAAGCTATTTCATGACAGAAAGTAGTCAGTTGTTGACTGGACCGTAAGTGAAGTGGTGATGAATCGAATCCTTGGATAGGAACGTTATGTAAGACTACAACGTACCGCAGTAATTGTGTTGCGACCGGAACCAATTATTATGACCGCAAAAGACGTTTGGCCCGCGAAGTTGTTTATTGCGTGAAATCCAATACAGGTTATGTTAGAACACGAACGCGTACACTCATTTGCATGGCTGACGTGCATTCACACACATTGGGCAGCAGTACATTGTCATTCGCCCTGGTGGCACGTCCCCCATAGTGCGTACACACTATTCCAATAGTCGCTTCTGGTCCATCGTCTTCCTGGCGTTGAGGCCTGTCCTTTAGTTCCCGAATGTACGCACTATACTACTCACAAACGAGGTTGCCTGTTATACAACTGCAGTGCTGCACTCACATAACATGTGGTTTCACTCTTTCGTCCTGTTTTAACGTGTCCTATCTTTCTACTGATAAGTTTCGCTCTTCTGAAGTGTCTCACGTCACTGGTGTAGTGAGCGACGGTTCGAACCACAGTACCTTCATATCAGGTACACAGCCGCTGATTGGTTGGAAACGAATGAGGTTGTTGTGCTCGGAGACCGTACAAATATACCGAGCAAACTGTTTGCCGAGATGAGACGACAAACTGGTATGTTTACAGCACTAGCAAACAAGATAATTTCAACGTTCAGCATCTCTCAAAAGGTTAAAGAGGTTAAAGGACATTTACTGACGCGGGGCAGTGAAAGCCGTAAGGAAGCTGTCTTGCTGATGACGCCTTACTTTCACTTACAGCTCGGTTGTTTGTTTGCAAGGTGTAGGCACCTTGATGTTGAATGTTTGAATATAGACGTAGCTATTTTTAATAGTTAGGTCCCTCCCCTTTTCTCTTTTCCTCTTCCTGTACAGGGTTTGCTTTTTTTCATTCAAGGTTGTGTGGCAGTTAAGCATCAATGTGAACCACTGAGGTAATGTTGTCTATGATTATGATAAAGAGAAAATCGTAGAAGGCACTCTTGGTAGCTCCTGAACAAATGACTGTTGGGACATACGCTGCGGCTGCTCTAGGCATTCATACCTCTAGCTAGAATGCCTATATCGGAGCTATTCGTCGTTCTTAGGAGAGCGGCCAGATCCCAGTGGGTGTTCTTGACACCAATGCCACTGCAGTTGGGTGGAACATGTGCAGGCACAATGAAAAGATTTCTGAAGATTTGTGTCTTGATCCGTGTGATCTATTAAAACTGGAAATGGTTACCCCTTATTATGCGTTATACGAATTGCAAAATGCGTTGCACGATACGAAAGGATTTCCGAAACCCTGGAATAACATAGAAAACGTTGACCTCCGGGCCAGAATTTATTTACTGTCAAAGTAATTCAAAGACTGGGGCATTTCCACTCCTACTTTCTTTATTGCAGGTAATCCGCTTGAGACTGTGGACAGTTTCACCTACTTGGGTAGCATTATCTCGTCAGCTTGTAATATTGCTGATGAGATATCAACGAGGATAGCAAAGGCACGAGTTGCCTTTGCCAACCTGCGTCATCTGTGGCGTCGAAAAGACGTTCGATTGTCGCTGAAAGGAAGAGTATATAATGCTTGTGTGCGTTCTGTTTTGCTCTATGGTTCGGAGACGTGGCCTGTTCGCAAGGAAGATATCAACAAGCTTGCTGTATTTGACCATCGTTGTCTCCGCCAGTTAGCCCACATTAAGTGGACTGATCGCGTGAGCAATACGGCAGTTCGCCGGCGCGTATTCCGGAACGCTCGGGATGCGCGATCGATCGGTCAACTACTCACGTTGCACAGCCTGCGATGGTTAGGTCACGTACTCCGCATGCCAGCTGAGCGTTTACCGTACCGGGCATTATATACTGAGGCCACCAACAGTTGGGTGAAACCATATGGCGGTCAAACGACAACGTGGTCACGAAATATGCGAACCCTGACTGTTCCACTGAGTAAGGTGGATAGGTGTCGCCTGTCTGGATGGGGTCCTTGTGATCACTCAACCCGCTGGTTAGATACGTTATCCGAGATGGCGGCGAGTCG
>LOND01000403.1:116239-151845 GCA_014220965.1 Paragonimus kellicotti
CGACTCGCCGCCATCTCGGATAACGTATCTAACCAGCGGGTTGAGTGATCACAAGGACCCCATCCAGACAGGCGACACCTATCCACCTTACTCAGTGGAACAGTCAGGGTTCGCATATTTCGTGACCACGTTGTCGTTTGACCGCCATATGGTTTCACCCAACTGTTGGTGGCCTCAGTATATAATGCCCGGTACGGTAAACGCTCAGCTGGCATGCGGAGTACGTGACCTAACCATCGCAGGCTGTGCAACGTGAGTAGTTGACCGATCGATCGCGCATCCCAAGTGCTCCGGAATACGCGCCGGCGAACTGCCGTACTGCTCACGCGATCAGTCCACTTAATGTGGGCTAACTGGCGTACGATGGTCAAATACAGCAAGCTTGTTGATATCTTCCTTGAGAACAGGCCACGTCTCCGAACCATAGAGCAAAACAGAACGCACACAAACATTATATACCCTTCCTTTCAGCGACAATCGAACGTCTTTGGGACGCCACAGATGACGCAGGCTTGCAAAGGCAACTCGTGCCTTTGCTATCCTCGTTGACATCTCATCAGCAATATTACAAGCTGACGAGATAATGCTACCCAAGTAAGTGAAACTGTCCACAGTCTCAAGCGGGTTACCTGCAATAAAGGAAGTAGGAGTGGAAATGCCCCAGTCTTGAAGTAACACTTTGCACTTTGAAGGTGCGAAGCGCATTCCATACAAACCAGCCCGGTCATTCACCTTGTTCAGCATGGTCTGCATGTCTTCGGCAGAGGGGCTAAGTAAGACAATGTCGTCCGCGTACCCTGTATCCTGTTGTCTCGCAGGTCATACTTTTGCCAAATATGAGAACCTTAACTTTAACTAATCAAGTTTGGCTATGAGTTTCTTGAGAATGAAGTCTCATCCTTCATTCTTGTTTGCTTTTCCGTTAGGGTTATTTTTCTCTTCATGGTTTTGTGGTTGTTAAGCGTGAGGGAGAATCACACGTATTTTAGTCCACGACTTTGAAAGGGAAAATGCGTTGTACGTGGAATTTAATCTATCCATTTCCCTTCCAGATACGCATTATTCGCTTTTTATTTGCAAAGCATAGTGTTACAATCTTAGCGCAGGTTGTTTTGATTCTCGGTCACTTCTGGCGATTTTCGCCAACGTCCCCTGTTTTTGGCAACCGGCTATCACTTTTCACACATACTAACGCTGAAATTACTTTCTTAGCGAAATCCCCATCTACCACACGCGAACCTCTATTGCTGATCAGTCTTTATTGATGTGGATGTTGGCCTTTAAATTCATTTCGTTTTTCATTGCCGTGAATCTTATTGTGTACTTTATTTCCTTCTATCAGTTGTCCAATCGATTCTGGCCTAGTTATTCAGGAAAAGTCTAATGCTGATGCGGCGTTTGCTCCTCCAACTGGTTCGTTAGATTCTACAGCCGTCGCAGTCTGTGCCGCTGTGATAGCTAAAGACGTTAACTCGTTACCCGCTTGTTTAGGTGGTAAGTTGAAATCGAAAACATTCATCTGTTCTCCAACCTTTCATCGTTGGTCAATTATTCTGTCTTGTGTCGACATCGTACTTTTGCATGTACTGACTATCGATTAGTATAATGGTGATCCTTCCATGTATAGCCGCTTGTCTTAGTTAAAACATTCAGGAACGTAAAAGCATAGCACCGGGAAGTCAAGTTGTTTCCTCGCTGCTTCTTCACGGACCTCGTGGTACGAAACGCACTGATTTCACTGTGTCGCACGCTGGGCTACCGTACCAAGTAAGTCAGAACAACAATGGTCTGGCACTAAGCAATCTCAATTTATTGGAGAAAAAGCACTTTTTATAGAGCAACAAGAGTATTTACGATTGCCGTTTGGCGACAAACGTTATTCCATTTTTATTGACCAGTTCGTTGCTACGTTCCACGACGTCGCATCGATCAGCTCAGTGGTTGGGATATGATACGCAATTAAACAGCGCCGACCGACCACAATTCCGTCTGTAGCAGCTTGTGCGTGAAATCTGATTGGCTGAACCTTCTCCAATCTTATCACACATTGTCGTTCGCATTATCTCTGTGTGGTGTATCTAGATGAGGACGAACCCAGTTACGGAGTATCAAATCTAAAAAAAGGTACGTTGATTTCCGGTTAATCATTTGCTCGAAGAGATTCCCAAATGTCGGTGGTTTATGCAACGTGATTAAGCGCGAATTCCCTTGCTTTGTAACAAAAGTGAAGCACGAGTTTGTAATTATCGTTGTATGCTATGCCGATGATACTTCTGTCATAATCTACCAACCATGTGAAATCAGAACGCGAACCGGGAGAGTACGCTGGTTCCTACAACTTCGTACGCGACCAAAACGAATATCACGTTGGCCGTAAATATGATCAGTTTACCAATTAACCAAGCGGGAAGCAGTTACATATTGACCTAATATGACCAGATTGTCAACGGCTAATGTAACAGACAAGCGTAAACAGATGATTGGATAAACGTACATCGGCCGTACACAACAGTGGGAACTCCGCCACAACATCTCCACTTATAACAAAAGCAAGTTATACATCATAATAAAGCTTCCCGGGGCTAACACTTAGACGACTGATCGAATGACGAACACAATATATGAAGATCACAAGTGCCTGAGGTGGCCAGGGATGCTTGGCACGTGAGTGTTAATGAGAATGTATCAAGCAATACGTCAATCAGTAGTTGATTGTTGAACTGTTGATAATCCCGGCTCTTGTCAACCGGTCATCTCGGGAGGTTTATACGATGTGTTCGGATGAAGTTCCCAACTGGAACCCAATAGACAACATTACCCTCGCTATATACAATTATGCCTGGGAGCCGAACTTCCCCGGTGTGACGTATATTCTGCACGCAGACTGCATCCCCGGGTATGAATTATCTGGAATGTGTCGGACGATGCCTGTTGAACTGCAATTCCGTCAGCTTTATTTCCTTTTGTCGGAAAGATCCTTGACCATGTGGTATCAATCCGTCGTCCCAGGGACGCTTCAGCCGATGACTGCTGTTCCGGCGTCGCTGGGTTAACTGTCAAACAGTTGGTCCTTAGGAAAACCTGTCATTTCCTCTGCTTCCAATTTCTGTAAGGCCCTGTTAAACGTGTCTACGAAATCTCTCCACCTTGGCCATTAGACTGTGGATGATAAACTGGCGTGAATACGTGATGAATGCCGTTGTTGATACACAATTTTCGAAATTCCACTGCACTGAACGGTTGTCCTTTGTCGGTCACTGAGATATGCGGGACATTAAATTGAGAGAATAAGCTTCGGAGATGAAAAATGGTTGTTAATGTTGTGGCCATTCGCGTGGGGGGAAATCTCCGGCCACTTTGAGCGTATATTGACTGCTAATAACTACACGAGTCCGTTCGACTGGCCTACAAAATCAAGGTGGACCTGGGACCATGATGGGTCAGCCTTGGGTCTCGAGTATATTTGAGATCGAACGAGCGTTTTCACCACTATTATACAGCTTTTGCAAGTTCAAATCAAATTTTTGATCTGACTGTCGACTCCAGACCAATAGATATCTGTGATCCACCGATTTCATGCGATTGTTACTAGGATGGTCCGAGTTGCTGCAAAACCGCCGGAATCACTACATCATCTGTCTGCATCAAGCATCTGTTCATCACAGTGAGTTAATCCTTACGATAAAAGATTCTTTCAATCTTCTATCTACCGAACCAGTTAGCCAACCAATCTGGGGGTACTGCGTGACTTGCCTCAATGAGCGGACATTTTCTGTTGCCTCTGCCACCATTTTTGTAGATACTGGTAGGTTGCGGAGTGAGTCCAAAAAAATCTGTAGACATCATCATCCGCTGATATCACTGAAGTGTATGAGTCTGTTTGTGAGTGTCTGTTCTGCTATGAGACAAAATAGCACATCTGCATGACCAAAACTTTATGCATTCTTAAATTAGATTTCAAAATTGTATTCTAGTAACATCGCAGCCGTCCACTGTAATCGATTGGCGGTATGAATCGGAATGTCCTTTCCTTGCGCGGAAAACTGACAGAAGAGGATTGTGAATTGTATGTAGTGTAAATTTCCATCCGTGTAGCATTGTATGGAATTTTTTAACTGTAACTATAGGCACGATCCCTTTCTGTATGTGACTAGCTATTTTCAGTCGAATCTAGTATGCGCAAAACGCGAGTTTGCTTTTGCAAACCATTTGGAAATTTGTGCAAAGTAGCTGCTCCAATGCCGTACTCTGATGCATCATCCGTGACAGTTATTTCTGATTTCTGGTCGTAACGGATTAAAAAGAAATCGTGATGGGCTCGCTGCGTAAGGATTGAAAACTGCCACTCTTCTGACCACAGCCATGGAGAGTCCTTCGTACGTTGATGACTCAATGGTCATGAACACAGTACTATAAGCAGTGGAACAGTTTGCCATTCTTGGGTGTGGAAACAGTTGTTTCGTGGGCTAAATTTTTACTTGGACGTTTTCACTGGGCTCTGTTCGAATGGTTCTTCCGAACGTTTAGTGTACTGAACGCCAGTATGAACGGTACGTGAGCTCCATACGATTCCCTCCCTCAACTCATGTGAAGTCAATGGCTGACACGTTGCTTTATAACCTGACGATCGGACTTCAATTGAATACTCCACCCTTTTACGCATAGAAACTCTTTGTGTGGTTACCATGGCCCACCCCTCCCTACCATGATCAATCAAACCACCATGATTCTGGTATCGTTATTCTGATGTAATTGTGTCAAAACACTGTCTCCGTTTGTATTTGTGACGTGGTTGACCTCATTCATACTTGTTACGTGTTCCGTGCATTTCGCTCCAACAACACTTTCATATTTGGTCTTATAATGAATAGTCAAAAACGAGCGTTTCTGCAACACTGGTTTTGAAGCACTAGATTTTTTGCAGTGTGGATGAGTTTCAGTGTGACACTGTTAGTCTTGCTAAGAGCGTATGTGTAAATATTATCTTCACAGACAGCTTTGCTTTCTTAGACACACCCATAACCGATATTTTGCCAGTATCATTGCTCCATTTTCGGATGAAAAAGTTCCTGGAGGTTTTCACTGGGAAGGGTTTCCTGCAGCGGTAAGTGAGTATTCTGTAATTTACTTCCGGTCCACATTTTTGTTGAAGCAGCGTACTATCGCATGGCTTTGTATAGGTTGCGGGAGCGAAGCACAACTAATTTTTGTTGTTATCTGGTGCCACGCTGAGCGTTCATTAGGTCTATTTGAACAACCTCTAACCAACGTATCCGTGACAGCAACCCGTTCTTTCGTTCATACCCAAAAGTGTTGTAACCCTCCTTCTGATATTAACACGGAAATCTCGATCCCGAAAAATTATCGCAACTGTCCCGTGATCTGCTCCCAAGACAAGCCAAAAGACGCGTGCAAATAGCAAGCTTTGTTCCGTCCCGAGTACGTGTCACATGGCGAAAAAGTACAAAGTATTTATAGGGTTGTAGTGACCAGAAAAACACTCCCGAAACATCAAATGGAACAGTCACCGAAAGAAAAAAATAGTTAGGGCCACTAATGAGCATAGCGGAATAAAAGTCGGACGGGTAAAAAAACTAACCAAAGTCACCGCTCGACCACCCTGAACAGTTCCGCTAAGTAGGGTTGAGCCCATCGTTTTTTTTCTTTCTCAGGACGGAGGCGGTTTTTGGACGGGAAAAAATGAGCGCCCTAACAAAAAGGGGCTAGAAAACCTGAATGAACCGCTTGCTTAGTTGACTTGGTTCATTTACAGTTCTGTACAATCATCTTAGAACCAGTCAACATTAGAGGTTGACCCCGGAGACGGTTTTACATTGTCATGGGAATAATGTCGGTTGTCTAAAAGACTTACTAGAGGATGTTAATATTCTCTTAAACAGCAGTAGCATATTTACTGAGGAACTTAAATAAACCGTGTTGAATACACGATGTCAATGGCCTCTCGTTTGTACAGCCTTAGGTAGCTGAAAACTAGGAAAGACTATTTTTTGATTATATCGGTAAATGCAACTGAGAACCACGTGGGTTCCCCATTGTTATGTCGTCTATTTACCGAGGACGTTTAAACCATCCATAGCACCTCCCACTTTTTATGTAGAGTAAAAACAGACGTTTTACACAAACAGCTGAGTTTAGGCGTACAGAGTGAGTTAACTTCTTCATAAGTGAACTGTCGTTTTGTGTAACAACACGTTTATGGGCAGATAACGTACATCGATAGAGCACTCTGTGTCTGTTGCAAGATCTGGGTGTCCGGTGTATGTAACTTGTATTGGTCTTAGTCACATATTGCATTTATACTGTTTTACACGATGAAACGTTTAAGATTAGTTGAAAGTGTGCGGCTTGTCCGGTGGACCATTGTTTACTTTAGCGTACCGTTCTGGGAGGCTAACATCAGGTTGCCAAAGTCGAGCAACATATTCCCCAATCTACAATCTTACGTTTGATGTTTACCATTATTCACTTCTGCTTAACTCCCAGTGAAACTTTTACCATTCAAGGCTGGCTGCATTGATTCAGTGATTTATATTTTAGTCACATATTGCTGCATATACGCGAGTGCCCATCGAAGACCCTCTTTCCATCGATACTGTTGACCATGTATAGATGTGTCCGAATTTATTTCTGTTTGGCCTCTGACAAAATTGAGCATATACACGCAATTTTGAAGCGTGACACAGTCCTCAAATCTCTACCTTTGTTACTGTAGTCACCAGCTTGTTCCTTAGGGTAGCTACTTTTGATCCCGTTTTCGTTTCATGTCAGGAGGACGTCCGGGTAAAGAAATGTCTGGTGTCTCTATTGTACCCGTCGTCGCTTCAGCGTGCAAGTCGCCTGCAAACGGAACGGGCGTTGTGTGCCAGCTTTGCTCTGCACCGGCTTATTCGACCCCACCGCTTTATCGGCCTATTCATAACGGTCATTTTGGAGTACGCATTGTGTATCAGGGGGTTGTGCAGCGTCGAACCATGGTTCAGCAGAGCAATAAACTTTCCAGTTTAGCTGCATTATTCAGCCCAAAATTACGAAAAAGTTCAAGCACTGTTTACGATTCGAGCTCGGTTTTGTCAACTTCTACCATTGAGGACTCAAGTTCGAAATGTTCATTAACAAATGCACGTCCCTTGGGGTTTTCTGCATGGCGTCGGTTGTGGGCTACTCTGGTGATGGACTCTATGGGCTCTGCCGCTTTTATGATCTACTTTGAACCGAAATCAAAAAATGCAACTTCCCGTCATAATGTAAGCTCTTCGAACATGTCGTACTGTAGTGTGACTTTTTGGTAAATCGAAACTTGTCAATTGTTAGTTGTTTTTACCAGACCTTAACATCTCTGCACTCTCCATGTGTTCTAACCTCCTCGTACACCACTCGCATTACAAATCATGTCTTGCCGTAGTTAACATAACTTGGCATTCCGACTCTTTTGTCAGATGTTGTGCAGGTATCTTGGAACATTGCAGCATTTCAAGCGCCATCGCCTGTTTAGTTAGTTTGGTTCATTTACATTTCTGTGCAGTCTGCCTAGTACTATTCAACATTCGAGGTTGACCTCGAAAAACGGCTTACCTTGTCGCAGAAACAGTGCTAGCTTTTTGGAAGGCTTGCTGGAGGATGTTGATCTCCTGACTAGAAGTGTCCTTTGATCATTTTTGTTGCTTATCGTTTTATCATTTAATGCCAGCTACAGTGTTCCACTAACCAAGTCATCGGTGATTTCACGGACCTCGATCCATTCTGTGCGTTACCATCCAGCTACAACCTAGTCCAGGCTGCTTATAACCAGCTTTTACAATGAACTTCGATTTCCACATTTTGTGTTCAATCTGTATTTGTCCTTACGTTCGAGGTGCATTTATCTTTCAATCTGACCTAATAAAGTAATCTTCCGATTAGGTACTAATGAGTAATCAGAGCTTTGGTTAACGTAAAGATATTACTACATTCAGATAGGGTTTCCAGCGAGTCGTATTCTCGAAAATGATCACTGTTCTTGAGTCCCGTCCCTGTTAAGGCTTGTCAGTTGTGTTTGTTCCTGCCTCTACACATACTTGAACTCCGGTTCATGTTCCCATAAGACGACCATGTTACCAACCGCATCATTAACATCCCACTAGGCACGATCAAACTGTCATATCTACCCAACGTGCCGCAAGTACTTTTCAGTACTGCTCGGGTTTCCTGATCGTCTCGGAGGGAGATAGTCGCTGTTCTGCTAACTGATGTTGATCACCCTGCGATCAGCAAACAGGTTATGGTGAAATTGAAAAGGATATGTATGATCGTCATCGATAACAGTACATCAGTGAAGTGTCGATGGTTAATTGCTATACAATCATGATAGGAAGACTGCGCCTTAGTTCAAAAACGTGGGGATGTTAAGGAATTGGACCTATTTCCAAAGACCTTATCCAAGTTTAAACAGTCAAAATCAAAGAATCTGCACGTTTCAAACAAATAACCGGGTTACCATTTAGAATACGACAGCTTTGCTTGCGATTTTTACTGTTGCGTTCCATTACTTACCGCTGCTCTAGAGACAACTCAATCAGCAAACGAGACAGTGCCTTCCACTGAATCCAGTTAGCTGCCGTATCCCCCAGTTGTTTCAGCTAAATGAATCACAGGAAACTCACTTCCGAAAGTAATAAGAAGTCCTGTCTAATTTGCGACACTTAAATTTAAGGAACGCAGCAATAGGCAGTTTTCATTTACGGCCGGTAGAGGTGGGTGCGAAACGTTGAAATTTTCGTGAGTTTCGAAATCTAAAACACGCGAGTGGGATTACGTAAGATGTACACTGCAAACATTTCCTGTGATGCCGGTCCACATACCATGATAACTACATTTCCCATTCGTCGCAACTCCATTTTCCGGAGGTTTGAATGTCTCGTTCTCACACAGTATTCTCGCACCTATGTCGTACTGCCTACCGCTTACAATAGTGTGGTCAACTCGGTGATCAGTATCTGCCAAATGTGCAACGACTGCACTGTTGATGGATTTGGTCGAACCTGTCCCGAGCCACGCTGGATGGTGTTCTTTGATCCGTTTTGACAAACGCCTCGTCGTGCGACCTACATATTCTGCCGCACAACAGCAGGAAAATGAGTATACAATCCATGGATTGGTCGAGGACAGGGAGTTTGTCTTTCAAGCTCAAAGTCAGCAGGGGGATGTGGTGAACCAACTGCGTAGCGTTGCCGCCGGAAATGTGCGCCTGAGAGTCTGATAAAGTCGACGGTTTAGTGTCTCTGTTGCTATATTCAAAGCCCAACCGATACCTCTGTGACATGATGCTGGGTAGAACTCCAAACCACTCGTCATTAACACTGGCGGCCCGAATGATTAGCTTGCAGATGATTGGAAATTTCGTAACGCCCTGCGTGGTCCAATGGAATTCTGCTAAACCCTTCTGACTTGTTTATGTAGTGTTCTGATTTCATCGAACCTATATAACTGCGCAGATCCGATGGTGAATTATCGAAGGCAGTTGTTCGTCCCGATTTCCCTCTATGATTCAATGGGAATTTTCGAGAGATTTTAATGAATGCGCGTGAACCCACTGATTCTTAGCAAATCGTACCCAGCAGAGCACTATATCTGCAAACACTCAATTTTTATCCTGTACTTCGTTTTGCTAATGGAATTGTCCAAGTCAGCCAAGTTTCTGTACTTGCAACCTCAAATTTCGATGTCGACGGCGTAACTACGAACGCCTGTCTGTAATGAGATAGCCTGTTCCAAATCTCACATACTTTCATTTCGTTTTAGAATACCACATGCCGCGGAACTAATCGTTTTCTGTCTTTGTTTATGGTTTTCCGTCTGTGTCTGCGTTGTTAAATGTATAGATAAATCAAGTAGCCTTTTTGTCAGCTTTGTCAACCCAGCTCTGTTACTGGAAAACTACCGCTTTCTCTTATTGTACTTCCTTTGTAGTCCACGAACACTACGAAGGTAGTGCTAATTTTATTATTAGTTCCTTCTAGACGCCTATTGATGGATTCTTTTGTTTAACAGCATTTGCTTCGGAAAAATGTAGTGAGCGTTCATTTCAGTGTATGAAAAGTGCCGGGGAACGTAGCGAAGTCGATTCGAACATAGATCGTACGATACGTCTCCACTAGCTTGTCTTTTCAGGTTTATTTCCGGGAAAAGCTTTCAGTTACCTAAGCCATCATTTTTATTTTTTTTCTTACTCTCAAAGTTCAATGCTCATCATTGCCAAATACAAAGCCTGATCAGTTCATGCTCAGTCCAATTGAATCTGTCTGAACCCCACCTCTTTGATGATGAGAATAAGACGGGTTGCCAGAAGCCCCATCAATCACATCCTAATCTTGAAACCTGTGAGTTATCCGTTACTGGAGACGAATTGCTATCGTCTTCCTCCATACCTGTCAGCGGGGTCGTTCGAACATCTCGCACGACACACATTTCCGGCCCTTCCTCTCCGAACGTTTTAGCTCGCGTTGAAATCGGAAGACATCAAGACGGTACTCTCGACCCGAACTCGTTTCTTCTGTCAGATCCGACTTCGTTAAAGGCCTATCGCTTTCGACCTGTTTTCGATCAATTTGATGGGGCTCTAACTCAGGCTGCTGGCGCATTCAGTTGGCTACGTCGGACCGGATTGCATAGCCCTCGAGTTGCACCTCGCACCTCAGAAATAACCCCTGCAGATCTCAGTCGAATTCCGTCTAGTCCTTTCAGTTGCGCTTCCTTGGGTAGACCTCGTGGTTTTTCAGCTCCGGGTATTTTGTCGTCAAACTTTCGTTCTACCAATTTGAAGACAACTGGTGAGCCAGGTGAAAATGACGCCTTTTATAAATCAAGCGGTAATTCGGTCACGGAATGGATTAGATCAATTCAAATCGTACTTGAACGACTGGAACATTATTACGAGCATCAGTTTGCCTATAAACCAACAACGTAATTACATTTTCCGATTAGAGCTTTTACGATCGAATATGCTTTGATATGTTAAGAGAACTCGAAAAATCCCCGCATTGCTTAATTTCCAAACCGCTCTTGTTTTTAACCTGGCTTTTCAGCTTGTCCTTCATTTCCATAGTTATATTCCTTCTTAAGGTGAATTTAACGTTATTTTACTCTAATTTTCGTCGAAAACTAAATACATAATGGGCGAAAACATTTATGGGCCGTGTTGAGTTGTTTGTGCAATCATTAACTCAGTCACCCACCACTTTCCCCCTCATTCTTCTTTTCGTTGTGAGTCCTCGTTTCATTCACACCTTCTAAATCATGCATTCGTTCGCGGACGCGACTTGTTAATCCTATCCGTCAGACCCCTAAATTGTAAGTGCATTGTGAATCTCCCTCAAAGTGAGGTGTCCTCTAACTTCTGCCTTCTGTTATTTGTTTATGCACAGGCTTTTCCACTTTTGGGATGTCTTCTGTTTGTACATATTAATAAAAAAGGATGCATTTTCTTCCATCTTTATGGTTTTTAACCTATCGGTTTTCACAAGTTCTCGATCATCTTTCGTCGTTTAAATTCTGTCGTTCATTATCCACTTATTTTATATTATGTGATCCATTTATGACTAAAAACTTACATTGGTTGCGATCATGTTTACAAAAGTCTCATAGGTCATAAGGCAAGAAATTTACCTTAGGGTTTGTCTGACGGTTGACATGTGAATCACCTGTATCAGTTTAACTCCAAAAGAAGAGAATGTCATCTGCTAGAGTGGTTTCCGAAAAGGTTTTGGCTATTGTCCCCTTAGCCTAATGAACACAACGTTATCACTTCGTTTGCATCCTAGACACGAATTCATTGCCCACCTTACTCAATATATGAACAACCTACTCAACACAGTGACGACTAAACACACTCAATATACTCTGTACTATGAAAGTGCATATAAGTCCAAAGGTCACTGCTATCGACAAGTTTGATGCAATCATATCTTTTCATCCATAACGGATAGAAAGGCAGTCGGACGCAAAATCCTCACAATCAAAAACTGGAAGTGTTGCATTCTAGACTCTTCCCATGTACTTTTCTGTTTCTGTGTCCTGGAATTCTTAACAAGGGTGAACATCGTTTACCCTGCAGCCATTGTCTTCAACCCCGGTCAGTATGCACACATGAGGATGCCAAACTTGGTGGGGTATATAAGTGGTGGTCGTTTCGCCTACTGGGTTTCTAGGTTTGTCTTGTCCGGTGACCGTCCCTCTCGACCACCTAGCTGACATTCGCTCCGGCGTTCGCCAGCCTAACTCGTAGGATCATCTGTGGAATGCGCGATATGGCTTAAATATCGACGCACGCACCACTCAGATCATTGCATTAATTCTCCCCATCCTATAGAAGATCGCCGTAGGATTTAGCTCCAATTAACCGACAGTTGCAGTTATTCTAGACTGACGGAAATAGGGACTGGAACAACTGAACACAAGATCCCGTCTCGTTTGATGACGGAAGAACGAACTGAGGGTATCTCCCCTTTTTGAAGAACGGTCGAAACGTTGCTTGGGTGACCAAGTTGTTTATTGCTAAGAGTAAAGGACAAACTTGTGTTGTTCAAGCGATCAAGGTTTATTGTAACCAGGAGTGTGTGCGACTGATGGCAGCTTGACGGACCGAGACTGTCAACTGATGATACCACGGTTTTTGAGATTGTTCAAACAGTACTCAGAATTTCCCAAAAAGTATCTGGCGAATTACCACATGAATGTGATGGTTTGTGCCACCAAGTGCATAAGATATTGAAGGAGCTGAACGACCGGTCGTTTAAGGAAATATGACTTCAGGGAGTAATAACAGGCAATCCGGTTCGCAGGTTAAATTATATCCAACATTTATCTAAATGTTGGGTGATCACTTTTCACTCACGGAAAAGTGCTGCACTTCATTTCATTGGTTCGAATTCTCGTTAATAGGTCATTAAATTCACTCTCCCCCAATTCCCCGTAATGATCCCACTGTGTTGGTAGTTTGAATATGTATTCGAGTATGCATCTATCAATATAATCTTATTAAAAGTAAGACAGAACTTGAATTTGGACTACTTTCGGGCAGTTACTATCTTCAAGCGTCCGAGACGTATGTGGTACCCATCATCCAATGGCTGTCTCATGGATCACAGTGTCTGTCTTCGAGACGATGATGTATCTCTACTTCACATAGTTGTCCAGTTATCTGAATGCCAGTTTGTTTGAAGAGTGCATGGACCGTTGCGGCACAGAACAACGGCAACTCACTTCCATTTCATTTATTTTTAGACACCTCCGTTCGTGGTTACTGGGAGTTATCACCAGCAAATTAAAAACACAGAACTCGCAACGGTTGGATCAGAATGTTTAACCCAAGTTTCTAGGAAGCGAAGAATTTACACTGCGATGGCTGTAGACTATTATTTTGAGGCGTATAATTCCAAGCGGGCAATTAATTGGGCTGCGTATTTACCCAAAAAGTTGCATTCCGTACACTTTATTTGCTGCGTTGAGTCGCGAAGTTGATCTGTCTCGCGATCAATTTCGTATCCCCATCGGTTATTACATTCTGTGTTGTCGCTAGTTCTTTATTGAGCTATATTGCACGGCTTATGAACTAGTGCGATGAATCAGCGGATAGAAAACCTGAGTTTGCGTCGTAGTTGGACCGCTTCAGTTTACTCCGAAAATCTGAAAAGGTTTCCACAACAGGACTGTTATAAAAGTAGCTTTTAGAAAAAAGTAGATGCAAGGTGTTTTTCTACTTAAATATAACTTACTTATAAATTGGCTCGTGTCCGTTGTTAGATTAGTTAGTGAATCAATGTGCGACATTGTGCCTCATCAATTCAAGAATATATGTATTAAAAAAAATAAACCAACTGTGTAAGCTATCTTTTTTAAAAAGCCTTAGGGAACACAAGTGGTCGCGGTAGGGCAATAGCCCTCACTTGATTCAGGGCAGTTGTGGCACCGCTAATGCGCGCCGTTTATCCACCTGACCGTTCCCGCGGAAACTCTCGGGAGAATTATTGACCACGGCTTCAGGTAGTTTGAGGGGAAGGGTGATCTTGGGCTAAAATTGCGTTTGTGATTTATTCAGCACTGATTTGAACGTTCGAGGAGACTCCTTGCTAACAAAGCGATATCGTACTTCACAAGCATGTTGAAGATGGGAGTGTAATAAATGGGATTTGAAGAACAACATTACGCGCAAGTTGTGGTGCTTAACGTTTCAACAAAATCTTGTGCCTTCCTCAGGAGTGCCGTCACTTTGTTAATAACATGTTGAACGCGACACCCAATCTGTTTGACTTTATTCGTACCAGATTTAGTGCGGATATCCTACAGTTGATTACTAACCGAAGTGCTGGCGTAACCCTAGTAGATTCGAAGTAGTACCGGAATCAGATGAATGGCAGATAGATTAATCTACATTTCGGATGTTAACCAAGAAAGAACAAACTTTTAGTACTTTAAAGATGGGATCTAATCCTATAAGATGCACGAAGCAAAACATACTGGATGATGCTTGGGTATTCAAGCCGATCTGAACCGCAGCTATAGTACGACTGTGGCGAAAAGTCGGGATGATGCTGTATTGCTGTGCCTGATTCTGGTCACAGAGGGTTCACCCAGTCATACATTGACAGTAGTTTGCCGAACATTTGGGTTCAACGTGTAATAGGTTTGCTCCATTTAGCCCACAGAATACGTTCGAATGTTTGGGCGCCAATAAAGGAGTGATAGTTGCAAGTGAAAATAATTGCTCCTGTTTGCTGCGCGTTCTGTTTTCCAACTTGCTTTCGCACCACTTTGTTCCTCATGACTGACTAAACAGATATCTCTCTCCGATAGCCCGCTTCCTAAGTATTCTTGACCAATAAATTTAATGAGGTAACGGGAGCACCACAGCACTATGGTGACCAAGTATACCAGTAAGCAATGTGAGATTTGAGATGGGTTCATTTTTTGTTTGCATTCATCAGACTAACAGTAAGTAACAAACTAGGTCAGTCTTGGTAATAACTTCAGTGTAACAGAAGTAAACATCCGGGAGAACTGTGGGCACAGCACAAATTAGTTCGGATTGCAGACAGTCTTGAAACTCCATCACCTAGTTACAACGGACACCCGGCATGCATCCAGTGTATGTGCTGGGTTGCGCAGGTTTGTTGTAGTCAATTTGGCCCAGCGATTCCTGTTGGTCAGTGCATCCCGGAATTGCAATTATCGGTCTTGCGCGGTGGATCAGCCAGTAGGTTGTCATGGCCACCAAATGTTGGCACAGGCACTCTTGTGACCAGAATGTTGAAGCAAGCAACTATACCGTACAACTGGTGGTCGGTTACACTATCATTGTCTGTTATTTGTATGGACATTAACCCTCCGATTAAAAATCTGAAGACGTTCCCGACGAGAATTCGAAAAAGTTAGTTATCGGAAGGAAAACGTAATGACAAACAAGACGAATTAATACGACGAGAAAGGTCCCAGTGTTTCTAACACCAGCAACTTCAGTAAAACTGAGGACGAACGGTGTATGATGCATCTGGTCGCGCAACAAATAACGAGCGCTCTTAAAGGTCTGGGAGCACAGGGTGCAACAGACAGGCAGCGTTTGAACGTGTACCATTTTGATCAAAATAAGTGATCTCAGCTCGTTGGAACATTTCAGTCCAGTAAGACGCACACAGAATGACAAGTTATCTGAAAACTTCCGGGTGGTCACACAGTGCATATTCAGCGAGTAACGTTTTCAGCTAACCCTATCTAATTAAAACTGTTTGTGATGTGAGCTAAACTTTAAATCAATAGGTGTTCGTAGTACCCACTTCCATTCTGCTTACGTAACACTAGCCATCTAAAGCGGAAAGCCATATCTGCAATTGTTAGATTATACTGTTATGGTAGTCAGTTTCTGTTCGTCTAACGTCCGTGATATATCATGATGGCTGCTCTTTGAGAAGGCCTCATAGGAGCAGACCAGCGACGTGAGGCTCAGCGACCTCGATGGCTGTTCCGTCGCCTCCTCCTCTCTCTACCAATTGCTAGCTGCTGGAAGTTGGTATTGGGGTAATTTCTTACTGAAATTGTTCAAAAATTTTGCTTGTTGATTCCAGGCAACAAAATTCGAAATTGTTTACCAATGGTTTGAGTTCGCTGATTTCTCATCTCGTGATAGCGTGCGCTTTTTATTATTGCTTTCCAGAAAGCCGTAGTCGGAAGGTACTGCATTTGACGTATGCATTGCGAATATAACGAAGCAGCAGATGCAGTTCGACCTGTAGGTGGACATTAGCAGCAATGAAGCCGGTGAGCATACGTGTGCGGTGAGGAAATCAGAACTCACTTCTGTGGTAGGAGGCATAAAACATTGGGAGGGATGCATCCAACGTGAGGAAGGTCTTGTGCTAACTTTTCCGAACGGAATCACTTCACGCGCCATTGTCATCCGATGAAGGTGGCAGCTGTCCACGTTGTGTCAGAATAAGGTTCACAACTGCGTAAAATTTGTGAGACTGTAAACGGAACTTACTGTCATCGAAAGCGTCAGAGTGCAGCAGTAAACGTAAGTCAAGTCAGCTGATTTTGTCCTGAACGGAAGCCAACAATGACCAGTTTGCTCTGGTAGGACGAAAGTAGATCATCCATCGAAGAAGCGCAATGTCCAAGTATATAGCACTGGTTTTCCTGTAATGTATGCCGACTGCGTCCTTATTCTTTAAGTCAACGCGATCAGCCAAATAAGCTTGGTAAGTATAAATCACGACAGTTTTGTGTATTTGCTGGAGGAGTTGGAAGCTTTTGTGAATATCTCTTTTTTTATCTATGGCTAGACAGTGAAATTGTCCCTAGCCGAATTACCTGTACCCAATCCGCTAGGTGCTTTTGTCAGGATTCCATAGTCGTTTCGTCGTTCGATCATGCTTTATAAGTGTGTTGTTTCACTCGACGAAAATCGAACTAGGCGAAATGGTAAACGATGATAGCAGATCCTCTGGTCTTGTTTCAGCGTGAGACTTTTACTTATGGATACTCCGTCCTTTTCCTTTACTCAATTTTGATCGCAATCTTCGCTTTCTCATGCACTTCGTCGTCAGTCTCTTTTGAAGCGAAGGATCGAGTCGAATTTCGCTCCTGTTAGGGCTCGTCGGTGGCGCATATTCTTGTCACGGTCGGGATTACATCCCCTGTCAGGCTTTCACGAGGCAACCGTATTGGCCACTGCGTCATTGGTCTCACACTAGGCACGACTGCATTATCATGCCTGAACGCTCACTCACTTTCGCTTGTGAATGACTGGGCCGTCTGGGAAGTCTATTGGGATGCAAAGACTGCGATTATCTGTGAGTAATGTTCAACTTACATTTAACCAAATCCCCGATTGTTAATCAGTACTCTACATTCAGGATACGTTTCATAAGAGTTTCACTTGTGGTATATATGGTTACTTGGTCACTCCCCCTCTGGTAAATCCCAAGAAAATTTGCGTATTGGACGTCGACGAATACCATAGAAATAACGCTAAATGGAGAACCTCAGCAGGCAATGTTGCCTCGTCTATAGAATCACCGCAACTGACAAAAACATAAGTTTTGAGCCGGTCTCATGGTTACTGTGGTTTGTACTGCCGTTGATTCTCAAAGTAATCTAAGAAGTAGCATCACAGTAGATAGGTACAAATGTACAAGAGTGGAAAAACTGGACATAATGAGAGAGACTCGTGAACCAGACCAGTTAACAGAATTTCGAATACGGACTCCCTGTAGTTGCAATGACGTTCCCAATCCCTCCTTCATGCAGAAGCTTACAGTGCTGCAAGCTTGAAAATAGTTCTACTGATGGTGTCCTCCTACTCAATCGATAGTATATTATATGGCCCTATGAGTGCAGTTACTGTTCGTTTCACCGTTTATGTTGACCCGTTTGACATGGTAAGGGCCGAGATGTTGTTCAGCACAAACCCCTAGATGAACGCAGCAAGTTTGAACACCACATCAAGGTATTTGAAGGGTTTAGAAATGCGATTCTTTTCCAGATCCATGCAATCAAGTTACGCGCCTGCATATTACCTGCGAAATGCTGTCGCACCTGAGTGAACGCATCGCCATCGGAGATAATCGGCTGTTGCTGTGGCTCAAGCCATGAATTTGTTTCACGCACACTACAGTCTTATGCCGTCACACATGAAACTAGTATTCAGTGACACACATTCCCTCTAAGCGCTCATTCACTAAATCTGACTTAATAGCCTTTAAAGGCACAGTCTTGTTCGCAGCGGATGTGGCCGTCTGGAATCCTCATCGAATGGACACGAGGGTTCAAACGAGAAAAAGCGGATACGTAGAGACACTTTGATTACCAACTTTTTCCGCGATTGAAGCCGTAATGGTTAGCCTAATGGTTATCCACACACCAACTATGCTTAAGGATCGCGGATTTATTCATCCCGTCTCCCGCTTAACCTTCTTATCCCTGGGATTTTCCAAAAAATTTGGTGGCCTGTGTCTCATCTTCATGCAGGGTCTCTGTTGTAAACGTCCGAAAGTGCGTTAGATCAATAAAGGAATAAATGAGCGCTTAGATGAACTTGAATATTCCACCTTGACAAAAACAAGCCATAAGCCCTGGTCCCAAAAAATCGCGCAGCTGATCCCGTGAATTTCATTCAAGTCAAACGAAAAGACGAATACAAAAGCCAACTTTTTCCGTCAGAAAAGTGTGTATAGCATGAAGAGAAATATATGGGTATAGTGATTTACAGATGTTCTCGAATCATAAGGTTGAAGGACGGTTAACAAAAATAGTGGTTAATATCACCAAACAACCAATGAGCCTGGCGACTTTAGGGTCGAGTAAGTGAAAAGTAGTGAAGGATACCTTCGGACAGTTATGGAAGTCTTTGTCCATTCTGATTAGTCGGAGTCGTTTTCTTTGAGGAGGAAGCGCTTTTAGAGGCAAAAATAGGGTTTCTTGATACCTCTCTCTTGAAGTGCGTTAGGCTTACTCACAGGACTGTTTCCAAGGGTACAATTGGAAAGGCGTGTTAAGCATCTCACATCTGTTGGTTCATCCTGTCTACATGTGTTTTGCTTCATGAAATTCCAATGATGGATCCGTTAAGTGTTCGGTTCTGTGAGGTCACTTTTTCTCATTCAATTCGAGAGCGTCCAGCAATACACCAAGCTGGTGGGCTAGTCTTTCCCGATTGCACTGCGCATCTCTGCTGTTTGAACAAATGTGGTTTGCGTGCCGTACACATGGCTTCGATATGGTTCATCTCATAGACGATTGATCCTTACGGTCGGACGACTACTCCTTTCTTCCAGTTATATGGCCCTTGATACATGATTATGAGGGCGGATTCACCGAGCATGAAGTACTGCTAACTAGCTCCGTGTCTTCGATTTTTCTGCCTATCCATTTTTTCTTGACCCCTTCTGTTTGAATCAAGAATCATGATGTCGAAGTTAGTCCTCAGTTTTCTACTAAACATTTATTCAGTCTGCAACTTACCCTCCGAAAAGTTAATGTTTGAGATTGTCCGGTAATTGGTCAGGCGTTTCAAAACGGCTTAACAGTTCCATTGTTTCTCTGTTACTTCCCTATTCGGCTATCACAAGTTGAGGACTTCCGATCACTTGATATGAGCATTGACAACAACCTTATAGGTTTGTCCACTAAGCGGTCCTGCAAGATATATGTGAAGCCTTTGTCTGGGCCTTTGAAATGTTCTCCAGAATTATAATTTACATTTCAAGAGGAGTTTGGTAATCAAGCAACACGATTTGCAATTTCAGTAGTGCTGTTCAATCTACTCGTTCACACACGACCAAAAGACAAGACTGTGGGTCAAGGACTTCATCCGACTGGTCCATGGATACCAACCGTGGAATTGCCTGAACGCCTGTTGTTGGAAAGCTTCCCAAACTGCTACTGTGTCAGCAGTCATCCACAATTTTTAAGTTCTCTATAATGAAAGTATTCCTGTAAATCGGCAGTGTGGTCTATCCGTGACCAGGTTGTGGGATGAAGAGTCATGACTTACCCTAAAGGTGGGTCTAGTTTGATCGTCTCCTTGGACAAATCTGCTGTCATTCGGACTGTTCGGACAGCTTTGGCGAGAACGAGCTGTACGTCACGTTCGACGCTGACCGCTGCGATTACCGTATCCTCGTTTGGTGTTTGTGACCTGACAAGTCCGGACAAAGCGTCAGTCTAACCGAAGCTGGTTTTGGAGAAGTCGTAGGCAAGGAGCATCGTTACTCATCGTAGCAAACGATTGGCCGCATAAACCATGATTCAGTTCTCTGTATCGAACATCGCATGCAACAGGTAGTGGTCCGTCAACAAGGAGAAATGTTGTCCTTACAACATTCTGCGAAAATTTTTTGCCACAGAGATGATTACGATGAGACTTCTTTTCGATCTGGCTGCAATTCCATTCAGGTGGCGCACTTGACGTCGCTTCTTGCGCGATTGCGTTCTCTTTTTTCTTTGGAGACACATGAGATATCACGGCATCTATTTCACAGTTGAATGCGCACGCAGTCACGACAAATGCAAGTGTCTGATCCTAAAGCGTCAGCAGAAGGTCTGAGGTCTACAGAGTCTTAGTGCCATCGAAGGATTGCTGACATTCTCTTGGTCACTCCTACGTGACATCACTGAGGAATAGACGGTTCACTGGTGTTCGGATTCAATGAGGATCTGGGAGGAAGGTGCCTTAATGACTGACGGTGTCTTCCGAATGACCTCTGTACTAACCGGATCAGGCCATCGGCCATCTTTGTCCATGATGAATCCGAGGTATCTAATACCGGACATCCCGAAACTTCATTTGGTGCGGAGTTGAAAACCGTATTCACTCAAAAACTTAAGAGTTAAGTCCAACTTCTGTTCCAGATCCGATGCGTTATGACCTATGACTATAAGATCATCTTCGGGGGCGGCGGCATTAGAAATATCCGTAAGCATCGCATCCATCACTTGTTTGAAGATGGCCGGTGTCAACTTGACGTAAAATGGCAAACGGTTCAATAGGAAATTTTTTGCATGCGCTATAATTGTCACCAGTTCTTTAGACTCGTCAACGGCTGGAGGTTTTAAATAGGCTGCGGTCAAGTCGAATTTGGCGAAACTTTCCCCGCCCTTCAGTCACGTGAACATATCCCGCGATATCGGCAAGGAGTACTGAAGCGTCTCGAGTGCATAATTTGAGCCCGTAATTTAGTCTGCGCAGGGCCGTATTGTTCCACTGCCTTTTTTACCATGACAATGGGGGTTGTTCATGTCGATTGGTTCACCACCTCAATCATCCCAGCCTTATGAAGACGTTCCACTTCTTGCTCGACGTCTGCCAGCACAGCAAATGGTACTAGACGTTTAGACTGAAATATCGCCTCAGTTTCAGGTCCAGGAGAGAACTGCCTTTGTTTTGGTGCAGTTGTCAATTTCTGTAAAACATCGGGCTGCTTCTGTTGAAAAGCGTTTGTGATCAGGAGACGAGTCTCTGGAGGCATATTGGTTACTTTTGCTTAGACTGAGTCTGATTGCAAATTCTGATAAATAGCCTGCCGAAAAGATGCAGTTAGTCGATTCATTCCAGTCCAAGGATATCAAGACCAGGCTCACGAGTTACCTGGAAATTACCCATGATTTTTGATCCGTCAACAATTGTAATGCACTGAATCTCGCCACTGATGGACAGTTGGCCACCAATAGCGCTTCGCGCAAGCTGAGTTTTTAGGGGCACTGTAGACTTTTCAGTCAGGTACCACGTACGGTCAGAGTTCAACGCAATGTCGGTTGCAGTGTCCAGCTGTATTCTGACTGGCTTATCGTTGATATAATCAGAGAAGTACATCTTGACGACTACACAGTCGTCGTTCTTTGCTATGAAAACGAACTGTCCCCTGGAAAACGGGGCTTGGTGGATTGCCAGAGTTCCAGTTGTACAGGTCTCCGCACTGCTTAAAACGGCAGTGGTCCTTCTTGTGGTCCCGCCAGAAACAGTGGCCACACCGGTGCTGTGTTGAAAGGCAATAGCGGACATAGTCACAATCACCACATTACCATATGGTGTAGCCGGTTCCACTCAACCAGCACTTTCTGACTTTGGTGCAGCATAGGCTAAGCCGGTTGAAAACACCATGTGGACGTTCGAATGACTCTTCTGTTCGGTCATAGCGGTGCCATGTTTCAGGTTCACTAGGCGCTGGTATTCGGTAGTGATGTTCTGTGGAATGCTGTCGGGACATTTTTCTGTCCTCACCAGAATCCGTTTCCTCTAAGAAAGTGGCGTTTTGAAAGTGAAAATGAAATCCCCTGACAGTTCCTTAAGACTCAGTGGCACCTACATGAGGAAAATTAACAGACATTCCATTACGAACGAAAAATGCATCACAACCGATAATCACATCCCTTACTCATAACTCCATTCCGTTGAAATCTCATTAACTTTTTGGAGGATGCCAGAGACGTAAAAATCCCTTCCTTGGGGATATGCACCATCTATAGCTGGAGGAAATAATATCTCGACAAGATGAGTTTCTTGGTGGATTCTATGCATTCGTGCACACCAATTGTATTTGACTTTGATACAAGCACGGACAAGCGACCGTCGAGTCGGACATCGTTGGACAATACACTGCCGTGGTTTCTCCACCCTCGTTAACCACATTCCAAGTTGTTTGTCCTGCGTGACGTAATACGTGTGTGTCAGCTAGGCGGTCGGGTTATAATGCGGTTCTGGCAACAGAACATGCAGTCGAAAGCTTCACGAAAGTTTCGACTCCATGCAAGGATCTGCCCTAACACGTGTTTTACCTGAGTTCAATTAGTGAACAATACGTTTACCTTACGGTAACGTGGCAGTGCTCATTGAAAGCGGAGTGTATGCTCTGTCTGGAGCTCATAGTTCAGCTCAATCTTTCCATGGTGCTTCCGCTATCGTATGTCACATCTTTGCAACTGATGCGCACTACAGGATCAACAACCAGATGTGTCACTGGACCTTAAGAGATAAGGTAAGACATACGACATTTCCTTCTTGAAGTGCGCCGTTATGAACATCCTTCAACCAAGTAGTAGATACTGAGAAGCTATACTCATTAAAAGGAAAAGGTTTGTATGCTGAAGCGATAAGGAATGGAATCCATCTAACCCCAATCCAAATTTTATTGTGTAGTTCGTTGCATCGTAAAGCCGTTTCAAAATTCATTAACTCTAAATGTTATTTCCCTATTTTTTGCCTTGTAACTTATCGACCTCAAACTATTTCAAGCCAGTGCTTTTTATTCTGGTAAGCAGTAGTGGATTGTTGTTTAACGTCAGTTGAACACCATCCATAAGTGGTAGCATCTTCTGCATTCTCACAGATATTTCAGCCACACTCTTTCGAACGCAAACATTAGACACGAGTTTCGCTCTTGTTGGAGCTCGCCAGTGGTGCACCTCATTGCCACGGTCGGGATCTAAACTCCGCCTTCGCCTCCATGCAGTAACCATAATCAATTTCACATTAGGCATGACGAAGTCATCATATACTAACGCTCAACCACCTTTTCTTCCGAGTGATGCTCAGATCAACTGGTTGCTGCGACAGGAAACGCACTAACTTTCTTGTAAGCTCTCGAGACGATAAGGCAATTTGAACATTACTCACTGGCGAGTGTGGCTGAACGTTTGTGTGATAATTCAGTCGTGCGGTGGTCAACACGGTTACCATATGAAAGCGTAGCCGGAATTTAAATCCCGACTGTGGCAGGAATGTGCAACATTGATTAGCTCTAATAAGAGCAAAACTCGAGTATAGTACTTATTTTTGAAAGGGTTTGTCTGAAATGTCTCAGGCATTTTGCTCAACTACGCTCAGACTTGTGCAACTCAACTGAATGCTTTACCGCGCAGGAAAACGGGACACTTCGTCATATTTTCAAGACAGCTTCATCCAACTTCAACTAAATTGTGACCCGAAAAAGTGTGGCCCGCGTGTGATTTCTTTATGAAGTTGGCACCGCACCAATACTTTTGGTAAAACGAAGGGTACGCGGTAAATTACGCACCATCACCTTACGACTTAGGACATGACATACTTCCGGTTGAAGACGCGGACCCAACAGACTATTTCTTCGTGAAAGTAAATAACAGATGAATCCATTAAAATTAACTTCCGAAACTTTGTAACTGGTTACCTTTCCTAGATAGAAACCAACCATTGCAGGCAATTCTTCAATCGGAGTCCGCGTTCGTCAATTACATCCTGTGATGAGCCTTGAGGAGATGGGTGCCTATTCGAGTCAGAACTCGAATTACCCATGCTGGACGAGCACTGGGTTTCCGCTCCAATAAGGAACTGAAGCTTGTTGATTATTTCCTACCAATATTTTAATGATTGAATCCAGCCTCAAGCTGGTGATTCGTTTTGACATTTCCCCCTTGAATTCATTGCCCAGTATATGGTTAGAAGGTGGTTATTCCTAAACAAGTTGCATTTCCAGGACTTTTCTAAAGGTCATGTCTTTTGGATTTAAAAAGTGAAGCACCATCGGCCTGTACGCACTGAGGTGGCATCTCTTGAAAACCGCCACTTACAACGAAGTTCATTAGAGTGTGGAATCGTCTTGTCGTCAAGTATACTATCTAAAATATGTTTGCCAGCATTAAACATTCATTGTTTCACAGGGCTTCACACTTTTTTTCGGAAAAAGAGGATCAGAAATTGACACAGAGGACGCAGAGGTTAGACTGATTAGCGAGCGCCACTCTGTAATATTTCTTACAAAACATCGCAAATAGTCGTTTACCTGGCGCAAGGGATGCCGAGGAAATGGAGCCGTATGACTGTTGTTCTACACAAGGAAGGGTTATCCGAAACTAGGTCTTGGGTTTCGAATGATGTCGATATCAGGACAGTTTTTTACGAAGAAAGACTGCATTCAGTTTTATTGCAGATTGTTAGCAGGTTTGTGGGTGAACTGTGTTAAAACTAGATACCTTAGGGCGGAACACCGGAGAGATTTGAAACTTTGCTACAGTTCAGTGTAATGTCGAATCATGGTGAAAGATTCCACGATGGCTCATCATGTGTTAGGTGCATGTCACGAAATTGGTGTATAGTACGTGGACGGAAATTTAAAACCAAAAAAGAAGTCTTAGTTTGCGGGAGCCAACGAACCCACGAAGGTCAACGATGTCGCAGACTGTTCAATATGTATATCACCGGTCTCGGATTGGTTTAGTTAAGCCACGTCGCTTACTGACTTGACGAGCTGTTGTAACCCCTCGAAAGGATATGCTGGTTTGACCTCGATATAATGCGCTTGACAAAAATCGGATTCTCCTCCTGGTAATAATTAACACGGAAAATCTCGGTCCCGAAAATACCGCGACTGTCCCCGTAATTTGCTCCCAAGACAAACCAAAAGACGCGTGCAAAAAACAGCTTTGTTCCGCCCAAAAACGTGTGCGACAATGAGAAAATTACAAGGTATTTATATGGTGCATAGTGACCTAAAAACATTCTCGAATCAGAAAATGGAAGGACAGTTACCGAAAAAAATAGTTAGGGTCACTAAGCCACCAATGAGCATAGCGGAATAAAGGTCGGACAGGTAAAAATAACCAAGGTTACCTCTCGACCGTTCTGGACAGTTCCGCTCATTCTGATTGGATTAATCGTCTTTCTCGAGGACGAAAAAAAGACTCCCTAACACGAGCCAGACCATATTTATCTCGAACTGAGTGTCGTACTTACCCTTCTCTCTCTCTGCAAAACTTTCATCCAAACCGACCCATTCAACTGAATTAATTGATCCCACCTCTACGATCTTTTTCACAGGCCCCCATTAAACTAGAATCAACAACGCAGTCCTAGCCTCGATCCCTGTTCCTGTAAGCTTAACCTATCATTTGTGACCGTTAGTCTTCTGTGTTAGTACACACCTCATAAGCACTAAATAACCCCAGCCTTGTAAATGTGGCATTTGGTCTGAGGTGGTTACGAATTGCAGTACAGCGTTACCAGTAAATATTACTACCGGTTACCCTCGCGTCAATCTCAACTTATTTGTTCTCTGCCGTTTCTATCATGTTCCATCAGAATCTGATAGAAAGCTGTAGTCAGTGTAATTCGAAATATAACTGCATAACCTACTACACTCGGATCGCGCGCCTAGCTTTCGGTACAGCTAAACCAACCAGAGTAGCTGCAGTGAGATTACACAACCCTGATTAGACGTAGTTAGTATTGCAGGAATCAAGTCATTACTTAACTTATGGAGGTTAATACCATATTCTTATTCACCATGAATAGACCTCTTCTCTGACTTAATTGAGGTTCGTCTATCAGCCACAACCTTCTCATTCCTGATGACCGACTAGACGAGCAGACCTCTTAAAAGTCGAAAATTTTTATTGTTTGCTGTATGGAATCTCTACCGTTGGCATCTCTAGAGAGCATCTAGGCCAAAATACCGACTATCGGTCTCTTCAGTGGCACTTCAAACATCAACTCTGATTTGAATTCGGTTCCAGTGTCGTCGATACCCAGTGACATATTGAAGGTCGACGCGCTAAACTGACACCTGAGGACCCTGGGAACATTCTGCGGATTAATTCCCCGGAAACGGACCACATAAGTCGCGTTCATATTTTTCAGAGAGGATGAGAGATGTCTAGACTTGAGAAGTATTGCCAGACTCTTTAGCTAAGTTGTATGCCGACTTCCGTTAGTGAATGTGAAAGTTGCTTACAAGGGTTCATTGGACATGCGGTGCACTCGGGTTGGTGACAGCAGGTGATGGTATTGATCCAGATTTTGCTCTAAACAGCACAAAACTGCGATCAGTTGTAGGTATTCATCTCCTGTAGTCTCCAATTCCGGCCTGTTTAATGCAAACTCGTGAACAGTCTTGGTACGCAGTCTTGTTGAATCAATTACGAATTGTCTCGGCAGATAAGGCACCCTTAAAATACATTAAAATTGATTGCTGTCATCGGTTTTAAAAATTATTTGTTCAAGACCCAACGACGCAATTCGTATTTATAACACGCATTCGGAAGCATAACAATAGGTCTCAGCTTACGCTGAAACAGCAAGTTTCAAAAAGGTGACATGCAACTTGTTGGGTACTATGAGTAGTGACCTCAATGTGGTTGGGTTTCAAGCCATCAGGCTGAACGATATAGTCTTTCTTAAACATCTTAGTTCCATACACTGATGTTAACCTGATCGGTGTGTATCCCTGAACCTCCAACTCGAGTCCAAACAGTTAACTGTGACTATTTTTTCGCTCCCAATAAAACCATTAGAAAATTCGATTACTGAGTTGTAAGAATACTTGCGATTTAGCCAACAACTATCGGTCAATTGTTGCTCAACTGCACACGAACGAGCATTGGGACGTCGAACAGATACGGGTCATCACTGATAAGGATGATCACCGCGGTCAGTGATCATGTTTCGAACCGATTGACTTAGTGTTTCCAACAGCCTCGTATTGTACCATGTAAGCCGCAGTTTTTACTCTGAATGCCCATAACACTTGCGGACCAACCGTGGGATAACGTGGAGACACCGGGGAACAGTTCTTCTTCCGAAGTAGGGTTCCAGCAACAGTCCTGTAAAAGGAAACAACACAAACAAGCATGAGCCAAAGGCCCAGTAAGCCATGCACACGACTTACACAAACGGAAACTAAAACGGCGTCAACAACACAGCAGCACGCTTCGTCACACAATTCAAATTCAACTTGTGCGCGCTTGCTGGTTTCGACCGCACGTTACAATGTATGGATACCAAAACAAAATCCATGTAAGACCGCTCACGACCAGTACTGGAATAGCCGAGCGCAGCACAGTGTCACGACACAAACCAGAAGTTCACATGTCCAAAACACCCGTCTCTTCTACTCATTCTGAAGCTAATTCACCCACCGGTGTCACGCAGAGTGAAAATGTACACATCATCATTGAGTCGCATCTTTGCAAATAGTCCTTCATCTTAGATTACTGATGAGTAGTCGGGGATTTGGTTAATTTCAAGTTGAACATCACCCACAATCACCACATCACCCACAATCGCAGCCGTTGCATTCTCACAGACTTTCCAGTCAGCCTGTTTTGACAACTTGTTGTTCCTCGAAATTACTGGTAGCTTGTGAGTTTCGGGCTGGATGACATTGTAAGTCCATTTGATCGGTGTGACGAGACGTTTTGTACTTCGGAAAGGAAAAGTTGTCACCTTTGAAAGGTAGTTCAATATATACTTTCGTTTTGATAACTGTAGCGACTTTGCCCACTGTTATCGGTTTGTGGCTGTGTCAGCCGACAAGTGGCGTCGGTTGTTCATTATTCTGCATCATAGTTGTAAGTAACTGAACTGCGTTGACCGAAAATTCCAGTGTATAAATGCGTCTGGCGGATAAACTAAGTTTTAACTAGTGTAAAGCCTAGAAAACGAGTGTGCTAACCTGTTCAGTTTAACCATTGAGACACTGACCTCTTCACCAATCATCATTCTTGCGACTGATTAGGATGTCTAGAAGTGGTAGGCAGTCAACATTTTCCACTTCACTGGTAATTACTAAACTGGCGTGACAGGTGTTTAGCCGTTCTATAATGTCAATGACTTTCTGTTTATATTGCCCAGACACGAGAATGTCACCCACATGACACTTGTGTAGCGGCAGCTTCGAAACTTCTCTAGTACGTCGCCCTTTCCTCACCCACATGAAATAATCCGTAATCACCAGTCACCACGGGCTCTCTGTGGAGAGTTAAGCTATTTGCTTATTCCGAAAATTTAAGTTGGTGCTATCCGTGCATAATAATACAGACGATTCCAGTAGATCCATGGATATTTTTACGTCAAACTTTCGTTTTCAACTAGACATGAATGTGAGTTCCATCGCCCTGTGCAACAAAACGTACGTAAGCAGTGACTAAACACCTACTGAACATACGAGTTTGCTTGCTAGACTGTCATTATCGAACAGGTCTTTGAGAATGTGTCAAACGGCGTCAGCACTTGTACTGATGGCCGAGCTGGTGTGTCGTGGGGCATTGCTCGCAGATAACGTCAGGCTTGTATGTTTTGCGCAAACCATACATTTTCAACGTTGCTGAACCGCCGAGTTCCAATTATTTTGAAATATCTTCACCAACTACTCGGTGTAATTGCAAGAAATCAAAATGTCAAACTCCTTGATATTCCTTATCACTCACTCTTGATTTCCTCGGTAGGCTTGAAGTTGCCCTCATCGTTCAGTGTGTACAACATTTTCTGAATGTATTCTTTTTGTCCACTAACAGGTCACCGGAGGATTTAACCGGCTTTAGAGCGATAGCCTTCTTGGTTAAACGGTCCTTCAGAGCCTCAAATGACGAGTTGTGAGAACATTTCTCTCTTGATTGCATTGTCACAAACTCATAGGCAATAACAGTTAGCTTTGTTGTAAACCATTTGTGGTTGTCGGAACTTGTGACACTCAGATCTGAAATTTGATCAGAAAAATTCTCAAACTGCACTTCTTCTGATGTCTGTCTTATTCGGGCGATCTTTATAATAAAATCCTAGCGACAATATAAGGTTCTTCTCCTTGTTTCTCAAAGGATTTCTAAAGATGCTCAGGGAGCAACTTCTTCGTTCGGTCAACAACCGCTTTGCAAAAATTGCAAACCTAATACGGCAATGTGGCAGCAAATCCTCCACAATAGATTAACAACGAGCATAAGTCTTACGTAAATGCACTATAAACATTTGTGCTGTTGTTCCGTTATTCTCCATCACTGTTATTCTCCATCACTGTACAAGACGTCAGTTTGCCCATTACACAAAAACCACAGTGGGAAGTAACTAACTGGATTAGTGCTTCGACTTATCACAAGCCGTTTTATTGTTTAGCGACTAAAGCGGATATGCTGTCAGTAATTCTTCCATACGCCAAAGAATTGTTGGTCATGCCACGTATGTTTTGTCTTAATGCATTCTTTTGAATAAAATGGCTACATTTTCGATATCCTGACCAATTCCAAAACAAATCGTGATTACATTTTTTGCGTTCATTAACGCTGTGATTCGACTGCACTCTGCAGTTCCGGACCTGTGCTTTTTACCTTGCCATACGCTTTTAGTGGAACTCACCCGGTTGAGTCATTTTGGTTCATATTACTTTATGGGTTACATTGCGTAAATGATTGCTAATAACGGTCACTCCGGCTGCTCGAATAGGTGAGGTATTTGTTAACCTCTATCATCCGGCATATTGCGGCAATGTTCGCAGTGGAAGAGGTTAACTCGTCTAGTCCTTCTTTGCAGCAACCACGGGAACAGTTTTGGTGCCAATGTTGTGATAATGCGTTAAGTTCGGTGGGTATCGTTTTTTCCTCAGCGACGAATAAGACGGTGTCCTTAATCTCAATTGGCAGATAAAACGCTGTCCATGTTGAACTTAGATTCAGTTAATGAATAAAATTGTTGGACTGTACAGATCTTGTTGGATATATCTGAGTGAATTAATCATAGCATCGTCTGACAGAAACGCGCTTGGAATTCAGATGAAAACATCCTGAGAATAAACTGCCCTTTTGCAACACTGGTGAGAAAGGTTAACAGACCTTCTCGTCAAACAGGCACCGTCAGTTGAAGCCAGAGGACTATTATCCTTGAATTTCTCACCACAATTGAGTCACGGGATGGCATGCTTGCCAGTCCTCGGGAAGCCTCGGAGTTCTACATACAAATTTATATATTGAATTGCAGTCCGCACAACATCAACTTGGTGCGCTATAAAGCGGCCTGCATTCGATCCGTACAACGTGAAAGCGTTGTGAATTCCTCTACGACATATCTTAAATGAACCTAAATAGATTTGGATAATCAAACAAGATTAGTTTTGCAATATTAACAGTTTGTTTAGTTACATGAGAGGAGAAGGAGGTGAGGTTCTAAGTAGAACTAAGAGACTTTTATCTAAACTTTCACCACAATTTTATCACGCGCGCCGCAGTTAGTTGTCCTTGTTGAACATCAAATACACTGGTTGCCTTGTTGTTTAGTACATGACACTGAATTACCGGAACTAAAACAACCAGTGTAGGTTGGAGACGTCTTTAGCAACGACACGATATCCCAATACAACTGGAGAGTTCTGACCTGGTCAGCTTGGACAGCCAGTCCATGGTGTTTGCCCTCTGATAAACGCTCGACGACCAGTCTCCTCTTTGTTTAAATGCATTAGATACAGAGGGTAGTCTGAACAATTTAAAAATCGACTAAATTAAGCTCCCCGACAAATGTGGTGTTCATACGGATGTTGACGAAGGGGATAAGAGATTTGGCTCTCAACCCGAACAGGCGTTGGTTCCCATTTATACCTGATGGGGGCAAACCAGTCATGGAATGTGAGCTTGATGGTGAGAAGCAAGAAGTATTGTGATCACCGGTTTGCGCCTCAATGGCCGTACCCAATCCATCCCAGCAATCTCAAGTGGACTGTGCCTATATACTCAAATCGAGTCTTAACAAGTTACACATTAGTTACGGTTGAGTGCTTAGTTGTGTCTTAGTGTTTAGCCTTTGGTGATATCCCCAATTTTTCTTGCTTCATCTTGGCAAACACTAGTATAATCGCATGCCAGCTTCTGCTAAACTGGTGTCGGATTCACGATGCGAGTAAGCCACTTGAAATATTTGTTCCATTGTCAAGTTGCGCGCGTTGGGTTGTACAATCCTAGTTAGTTCAAACAGTCCAGCTGCGTACCGCTTACACAGGTGAATGTGTTTCTCATCGTAAGCAGCTGACTGATCGTTCGATAGGCTGCAGTACAGGACGAAATGTCAGCCGACCTTGTCTGAAGGTCCAGTTTCCATGCGATAATAGAGCAGACTGGGTTGTGTCGTTCAGTTGACTGTGGTACTTTTCTTGCTAATTTCGACCACCACGCTAACAAACAGGCAGTCCGTAAAGTGGTGGAGGCAGCTGGATAAAACACAGGCGCAAATCCTTCAATGAGCTTCAATCTGACTCTAAAATTATCCACCGCCTTCTACATTTGAAAATAACCAAAACTAGTGGGTAGAAAAATCTGCCCATTTTGCAGACCGGCATTGAAATTACTGAATTTGCCTTCAAGATTCCCTGCTAGCACCTAAATTGAAAGTAGCGAATGAACGGAAGGTTGATGTGAATAGCTTGTTAATGACACATGAAGAGTAAGCGATCTAAGAAAATGAGCTGAGTTCACATGAGTTGGCTGATCCTTGATAACATAAAAATTATGGTTTCGCGTTGGAACAAGATAGCAGCCCTTACATTTAAAAAAATCGGCGAAACACAAATGATGAGTCGATCAATAGAACGGGTGAGTAGTTTCCCAGTAAGGAACACCAACACACTGGAGTAGAAAAAAGGAGGCGAGTAAATCCTACTCCCAAGGACATCGCGCTAACGGGTAAAAAAAATCACATCAAAGAAAGCATGGATCGTTCAATTAAAAACACGTAAAAAGGCCTTACATAACACAACACGAAAAAGCAGCGAGTGGAGAATATCAAACAAAATGTAGCGAGCAAGCTTAGCTTTATGCGTTTGATCATCAGGCTAATTACAACACAATCAATATTAAAACAGTAACTGTGTGTTGTATGTGTGTGTACATCCATTACAGTGACACAACGTTCACCTCGTATCTGATTGGCTACTAACACTCGCGTGATACATCGCGACTATGATTGGTTTAATTCTAACTCGTTCACTGGTTTAATGTCACGTGTTACGTCTGTTGGTCAGATTTGCATACATGCTGTTTACTGTCGGCTGCATTGCTATAAAGACTCAACTGATTCGAGTTGATAGCATCCGCATAACATGAAAAAACAAATTAAGGCATAGTACACAGAACACGCTATCAGTTGGTTTGTGACTCGAGATTACGTGACATGCAAATAGAACTAGAAAGTCGGTGTTGCTTTAATGCACAGGAAGCACTAACCTAATGATATAACACAACTCTAATCATCTTATACAATTATGACACCCCACTATTATTTGCATGAGATAGAAAGAGTGTGAGAGGTAAGTAAGGACGCAGCACAAAAAACTTGATGTATTCGCTGAAAACGGGGGTGGTGATAGCTGGTCCAGAATCCGAGGGAGTCCGTAGGACTGTAGTGGGTTCTGTATGTCGGTGAAAAACATGAGTAAAAATGAGTGGATCACACACAAGTGAGGAGGTCTATCTGATGATCTGGTACGTAAATTCTGTTGGCATCTAACTCACCAGTCACTGGGTCTCGCGGTTCTACACATTTAAAAAAATGGTTAATAAACAAACTCGATACTATGCTATTCGCTGAAGGTGTACTATGAGTACGGCAGATTACCCACTAAATCACCAAACGGTCAATTTTTTTTTTTTTTTTTTTTTTTTTTTTTTTTTTTTTTTTTTTTTTTTTTTTTTTTTTTTTGCCTCTCGGTTCGGTCGCAGTCCCGATCCACTTTGGAAGTTTGTGGTCCATCTTCACGTGGAACTGTTGACGCAACAAGTGCGGCCTCCACATGTTCAGCGTCCAGAAGATTGCCAAATGGAAACGGTTCACATAGCGCACGTTCCGTCTATACAGTGTCCACGTTTCACTGCCGTACAGCCGTATAGACGGCATCATTGAGCGGTAGACAAAGAGCTTAGTGCTCGGCTTCAGGCTGTGGTTCTTCCAAACACGTCTTTCAAGACGTCCGAACGCAACACTAGCCTTTGCCACACGAGCTCTCAACTCGCGGTCCACGGACAGATCGGTGGACAAATTGCTACCCAAGTAGCAAAAATCAGCGCAGCTGTCGACAACGGCTCCATTGATGCGAATTTGGGGTGAAGGTATACAGACACTACCTCCGCTCGGAGAAGGCTGAAAGAAAGAAAATGTCTTATCTGTGTTGATATCCAATCGAAACTTGGATGCCGCGGTCGCGAAAGCCGTGGCCAGTCGCTGTAGTTCGTCCTCGCTGTGTGCGAACAGCGCGCTGTCATCTGCGAATAGAAGCATGCGCATCGTTGAGGTATGTAACCGGGTTGGGGTGCCGAATCATCGGATATTCAGCAGGCGCCCATCCGTCCGGTACTCTACCTCAACGCCATCCTTCCCAGAGTCCTGAAAAGCAACTGTTATCATGACAGTCAAATATAAACTAAATAGAGCTGGGGCTAGCACACAACCCTGCTTTACGCCAGTGACAACGTCAAAATTATCACAAGCCGATCCACACGATTGCACCTTCGTCTTCCTGCCCACATTTAACATTCTAATCAAATTGACGAACTTACCTAGACATCCAAACCTTACTTAGCACCGTCCACAACGCCTCGCGGTTCACCGAATCAAGTGTACGAAGAAGGCATACAGCGGCTGGTTGCATTCCCGGCATTTCTCCTGAATTTGTGGAGCAGCGAACACCAGGTCGATCGTACTCCGACTCGCCAGGAATCCATATTGCTCCTCAGAAACACTGGTCTCCAAGACTTCCGTATTTAGCCTGTTCAGGAAAATCCTGACAAGCATCTTGCCTACGCAGCTCAGCAGACTTATGCCCCGATAGCTGTCAGGGCATTGCTTGCTACCTTACCTTTGAACAAGGGTACGATCAAGGCATCCTTAAATTCTTGCGGCATCACTTCGTGCTCCCAGATGGAGTGAACCAGCTGGAGCAGTGCACGTTCCAGCGCCGGTCCGCCATTCTTCAGGATCTCACCTGGCAGTCCATCTTCGTCTGTAGCCTTCCCGTTGCGCAGTTGACCAATTGCTCTCTGCAACTCCAGTAAATCCGGGGCGACGACAAGTGAAGGCTTGATGGTCTGTTTCGGCAGACTGTTCACGGTCACCCAATCAATGGTAGCAGGACGATTTAGTAGGCTACCAAAGTGTTTGCGCCAGACCTTCATGATGTCCTCTGGCTGGGTGCACGAACAGCCGGTGTCCATGTCTACCAGTGCTTTAGTGGACTGGATCGATGGACCGAAGATCGCGTTTGAACGAATCGTAGAACTCCTACCTGAGCCTAATATACTTGTCGTCTCTTTGCAGACAATGCACTATGCTTACGCCAGTAACTTATTAATCCACGGCTGAACACATACCCCTATCGAATTATTCATCCCATCATCTAAAATTCCGACGTGCTTTCGAATAAGTGAAAGTATCGGTTGTAAGCCGACATCAGAAGTATTTACATTTACAGTCCATACAGTCCTAGAGAAATCAGTTTGCTAACATACACAGTACCTGTACGGAGTGCCTCACGTCTCTCACCCCACCCAGTTCAATCAATACTCACAGTGTGAGGATGGTATTTTAGTTTGTAATCGCCTAACCAAAACCCGTATGATGCGAATGTTCTGTGTCGACCCAAACCATACGGACGAAGCACGTTTCCAGAACACAAAGCCTCTCAACCTGGACAACATTTTCGAACGACCTATCCACGTCGATCTCGATAACGTAACAAGTTGCCCTCATCAAGGCACGGATAAAGTGGTCAAGTAAGTCATGTTGACAAAATACTGAAAGACACGCCTCAGTAACGAGGTCACAACACTGGGAGGTGCCGGTCGAGGCC
>LOND01000404.1:8024-24801 GCA_014220965.1 Paragonimus kellicotti
AGTAAAAAAGAAAAGAGTAACCTAACGAAAAAAATTCGCGCACACACTTCCACACGTGGAGCCGTGTTCAACGAGGGACATGGAGGGTCGCGTAGTCCACAACCCGGTTGCTAGTACTTCCCATCCCTGTTCAGCAGAGTGGCCGATGCTTTTATAGGTGACGACCACGTCATGGTCGGCCAACAACCATACAGTTTCGTTCAACTTTCAGCAGCTGCATTAAACTACGTGAGATGAGACAGGCGCGCCATCGGCATGTAGAACACATGGCTCAAACAAGGATCAATAATTTCAAGCGGAAGGTATGCAGTAACCGAGATGGGGTTGAAGCCAACCCAATCTTGGAACGACACTTCACAAGTTGAGAGTGAATACCATTAAAAAAAACAGTCATACCGGTTAATCGGGTTAGCATAGTGTGCAGAACTGAGTAAGACGATATCGTTCACATACTAATTTATGACCTCACAAAAAGTACACCAACGCTGATGCAGCTCTCAAGGTACATGCACTTTTTGACTACCTCCAATGGCTCATCATAAAGGATAAAGATAGGAGGAGAATTCCACCAATCTTGTACTTAAAAAGTGCAAAGATCGCGCAAAGCTGACGAACAGAAGTCTAGTTTATCTAAGACGTTCTGGGCTCCATGTGAAGTAACACAGATTAGGGCGATGTCGTCCGCATAGTGTAGGTCTCGAAATCTAGTTCCTAGGAGTAGTTTGTCGAAGCATCCGCTAAGATCTCGTTTACAACAGAGTTGAGTAAGAGAGGATGCTGGGAACCCTTATTGCCCTCCACTCGCGAAACCGAAAGTCTGTAGTAAGCCGTCACAGTATACAAACTGTACCGATTGCTACTTTATGCGGATTATTCGTGTCGCATATGTACTTGGTTTTGCTGGGACCCATAAGACGCTTGGCGTGCAAAATCTCAGACATCGGGTACCAGACAAGCGAAAACAAATACTGTTTTGCATGGCTGACATGTCGATGCATCTGTCAGTAGTGAAGCGTCCACATAACATATTCCTGTCTGCTGCCGTCGCTCCCAGATACTGGTTTTCTTGGCGCCGAGGACTGCCACTAATTTCACAGTGCGAGTAGATCTTTTCACTCTGCACCATATCACTCACCAGTGAGACTTGACAATTGATACAGAGGGGCTGAAGCAATACGGAGGTGCAATGAATTGGATACCGACCAGCGATTCTGATTACTGTAGCGTACAGCAGATGTATTCAAAGCTACATTAAGCAGCTGAGACGTACTGGATAACTCGCCGGCGTTCAGTCAGCCGCTGTACGACCCGAGTGTGTTTTGTTTTGGGGTGATTTTTCAAACCCTCTTCTTTGCTTATGTGGGAGACATCAGTACTACGAATATATATATAGACATATTCTCAGCCCTTCTTGCCAGTTTTATTTGCAAATTATATATATATATATATATATATATATATATATATATATATATATATATATAACTTGCACATAAAACTGGTAAGAGGGGCTAAGAATTTCACTTCTACGGTCGTACATTCGCAGTTTTGATGGACAGAAAAATATTTCCGCCGGCCTGATTCAAAATAGGGGGGACGCATTTTGTAGCTAAGCTATAAGTGCACATGTTTTTGTCCAGATTGCCGACCGAACTCGAATCGTTGCACTTGTGAGCTTAGAGTGGAGTTGACCCCTATTCTAGCGAATTCATGCCACGTATGATCAATGTATCATAGACAAACGTTCAGGAGTTAGCTCCCCGCTCAGGACGAGAAAGTGAACTACTGGTGAACGTGTTCTGTCATGTGACATGAAAGTTCACCGATACCTAGACAGTAGTAAGCATGGTGAACAGAAGTTGAGTCCACAGCCGTGGGCTGACAAGCAACAATTAAGTTAGACCAATCGAAATCAAATTATAAGGATGGAAAAACAAAGGTCAAATAGCTCTATATGAGGAAAAAAAATTTATTACATACACAAATAACGGAATAGACGGATGAACTTGTGCTGCTCCAGAGAACTCACTTTGTCTTGGGTATCAAGCAGACGGCCTGTTGACAAGTCAACCGATTCCGAACGGAAAGGTGGCTCCATCAACGGTTCCAACGCTGTCGATCGTCGTCGTCGCATCGCCGTCATTGAGTTCAACATATGAAGCAGTTGAGCTTGTAACGAGCCACTGTTTGTTCCCCAGTCCGAGCTGAATCGACGCGTAGGCACCATCGGGACGCACTCTGATGGCGGCGAGCTGATTGAATGGACTGACTGTGCTTCGGGAGCAATGCGATCGCCGGATTGCACGGACGGGTCGCACAACAGTTGAGATACCAACCGAAGAGGCCAAGAATCCTAAAGATAAAAGAAAGAGGACCAAAGGTGTCTCAAGAAGGCAGTAAAGGATTCATAGCAGTTAGAAACCACACTCACTCATGCATACCGGTTTGAAAAACTGAGCCGGCATCCCCATTAGCATCTCACTGCCTTTTGTGAAAATCGTTGGCACGAGCAGCAATTAGCAAGCAGCCTTATTGTGTTCGATAACCGAGATACAATTGCAGGGCTGAATTTGTGTAGACTGTCCTATATCGACTGACCAGTTCGAGACATTAGATACATGTGATGGTAACACGAAAGAAACTAGAGGTCAGCTAAATTGTTTCTTGCAGTGGTAAACCCAGCTAGCAAACATCCTTCAATTATTACGGATAAGTGTGCCGTCCGTCTCGTTGATAACTCCACTAATAGATCAATTATTTAGGTCAGTGACAGTGACTGGCCTGAGTTGCCTACAAGATCGGATTTCATGTCAGTAACTTTCTCAGTTAAACAAAATTCCCCGGTGATGATCAGACAATATAGAAAGACAACAAAATAAACGCATAATTTGAGTCTACGCTCCAGTAAGAATAACAGTCCTGAAACCAGTTGCGTCACCTGTTAGTAACAGCCACGTGTTTCACTCGGAACAAGATCTGATTCGAATAAGTAGGGCGCCAAGTAAAACAGTGATGCACAGGATGTCTAAAATTAGTGCTGATTAAGAATAATCTACGAATGATGCAGAACTGGCCGACTATCAGAACAAGATGAAGCCAGCTTAACTGTAGAACCTAAATGAGATTCGACACCATCAGATAGGTTGAGAATTGAGTCAACATCCAAAATGAAAAGTTTACATTAGAAGCTATGTCAGTTGAAAAAGACAGCAACCAGATCCGAGTAAAAGGCGGCCTTGACAACGTTGTCCTTATTTTAATGTTTAAAATTAGTTACATGTCCATGTGTGATCAGAATGTACGAAATGTTACTCCGGAGAACATCACATGATTTACGTCTTCTCACTGCCTTATTCAAGTTCATAAAGGGAACAAATTGCTTCAAGTTGTCACTGTAGTCAGATGAAGCAAAGGCAAATACAACAGGGATTGTGTGCAACTTCATCATCATCATCATCATAGACAGCAATACATCGGTGGTTCACACTGATGCTTGACTGCCACACAACCACGAAGAACAAAGAAAAAAAACTTATATAGGAAGAAAGAAGAAAATAGAGGAGGGGAGGGGAACCTAACTACTAAAAAATAGCTACGTCTATATTCAAAACATATAACACCAAGGCGCCTACACCTTGTGCAACTTGTAAAAGTTTAGACCGCCAAATTTCATTCTGTGCCTGCAGCTGGCCAAAACGGAGTTTGCCAGGTGGAAGGCGAAGACCGTATTGGTAACAGGAATCCAATCTGGCAATGTGGTTGCGGCCGTTGTGCTAAAAGCTACAGTTACTCCAGCCTGACCGACAGCGGCGATCATGTAGTCACCTGGAACGCATAATCAGACAGCGCTGGGGCCGCCGGTTCAATTTCTTTCGGAGTACAGCTTCTAAAATGGAGTAGGCTATAGGTTTCAATGAGTGTGACGTTTAAGTGAGAGGTGTCTGTTGACTTGTTTGCTTCCGAACGCTGAAGGGAAACACATTAACTTGCTCTTTAGACCTATACAGGAGATAACAGAAATCATGGGGTGCATCGTTTGAGATGGGACTTGTCACACTGATGTTATTATGATTAGCTGTCTATTGTAGAAAATGCGCATAAACCTCTAGAAATGATGGGGAATGTGGAAAATCATATGCGCATGCATGTAAATACAATTACGTCGAATAGATTCGATTCGGACGTTGTTTTTCGGATATCGTTGCCCAATCGAGTTGAGAACTCAAGCGGAGTCAACAGTGGATTTTGCTTGGCAACAGCTTGATCACCGTGTTCACTCAACGCCACATGAGCAGTGAGTCGCTCCAGAACGTCCAACAGTAAAAGCTGTTGATCCCCATTGATCCCGGGCTGTTCCGGCGTCTGGTTATGGGAACCGAACGAACCAGTGACCGAGGCACGACGGCAAACAGGAAAGCCTTGGTGCTCTGCAGTTGTAGTAGAGGCCCGACGACGCTGATTGAAACAATCTGGTGCTGGGAAAAACGAACGACAATATCATCGATTGATCAGTGTTTGACAATTTTAGAACAGCATGACAGCTAAATAACCGGATGCTTAGCTGGGAAAAGGCACGTTTCCCCTAAAATTCGCCTTATTTGCCGAGAAAAACAGATTTTCCATTTTTGGGCATTTGAATGCCCGCCAGAATTCTCGAACATTCGAGAATCCACGCTCGCCTCTGATTGGTCCGTTGGGTGGCCTAGGCCCAAGGCCGCTCAAAACCTATAAATACAGTTGCTGTAAACCACTATTTTGCCTTCGGGCTGAGCAGCAAATATAGCTCGTTTGAAGGCCGTCTTCTTCCTTACTTGTTGAGGGTTGTTTTAGGTTGCTCGAGAAGTATATGTGAAATCTCTTTCGCAGAGATAGCCCGCCCCTCGCCTTGATTTGTTCGTGCAGTTTTGGCAACATTGTTGCGTTTGTTTGTGATAAAAAATAATGCCCTTGGTCTTTGTGTTTGTTCTTGCCTGTTCTCTATCATGGGAGTCGTAACAATAGGCCATGTGGATTAGTGGATAAAAAATAATGTAAACTACGTTTCCGGCCGTTTATCACAAGGTACTCTCGGCATGCAACATACAAAGTCGCAGATGTGCTGGATGTGTAGCGCACGGTTGAAACCAGCAAGCGCGCATGGATTGAATTTGAATTGCGTAACAGGGCGTGCTGTTGTGTTGTTGACGCCGTTTTAGTTTTCGTTTGTGTAAGTCGTGTGCATGGCTTACTGGGCCTTTGGCTCATGTTTGTCTGTATTGTTTCCTTTTACAGGATTGTTGTTGGAACCCCTCCTTCGGAAGAACGCTGTCCCCCGGTGTCTCCACGTTGCCCAAAAGTTGGTCCACTGGTGCAACGGACGGCTGGCTTGTATATTACAGACGCCCTCCAAATACCCAAAATAACAGAGGTGCAGTCGTGATCAGCGAAGTTTTAACTAGCGACCAATGAATTGCATGAGAGAAATCATTGCCACTGTCCTAAGGCAAAGTCATTCAACAAAAACAAAATGTTCATTGTCTACTTTGTACTCACTAACAGCAAACCATATGCTAGGCTATTTGGTGTCGATCTCCGCCTGTGACTTCCCAACGCTGCGGCGATCGCCATTTTTGAGGAATCCCGTGGAGTTTGTGCATCGCAACAATCTCACAACACCTGCACTAAATAGAGTACCAATGTGATTTTTCGCTACAGATGCTTCAAATAAGTCAACGAATGCCGTAATATGCTGTCCCTATAAGACTGATTGGAAAAATAATGAAACGTACACATTTGGCGGTATACGCCTACTATCCGTACTGATAAATTACATACTTGAGAGTAACATATGAGGTTAGTGACAAAAGCTGTCTAAGCAATGTTAACCTCAAGCTTAGTCTAGATTGGCTCTATAAATTTCAACGCCAGAAACACCAAACAATCGCAGTCTATACAGCAAAGAGATTGGACAACGAATGGACACATTTGTAACGATGGAAGACAACAAAGTTTGAACAAACCACCCTGCTTATTAAACGCCAAATTGACGGTTCCCTGTAGTCCACAGACGAAGAGAAGTATCACAGTAGCAATCTCTAATTTGAATGAAATTTGAAACACCATCTAGAGAGACCATCATCTATAACCCAAAATACGATATCAGTCGAAAAGTCTGAGGTCTTTGTTGCCTGGTTCGAAAACGTGTAGAAATCCACCGAATACAAAAACAGATTCCAGCGTCTCGCTATTGTGACATAAATATCAAAGAAATTATGGTGGCTTGTTTAACCGCTTGATTGTGAGAGTAGTCAACCACCATAAAAGAGAAGATGCGAAGCCCCACATTATCTACCACTGACTTCACGGTAGCACAGTGATAACTACTGATGATCACTAGGTCGACAGAGTCCACCCCAGTCGCTATAACTGTTCTCGTCAGGATTTGGGTAACTTGATCACAAACACATTACAGCGTAAGAGCTAGAAACTTCAACTTTGACTGCATGGTTTTTATCTAAACAGTACATGGTTGCTAATCAAAATCGGTCCGTAGCAGACGGTCGGTTTTGTGGTTAACACGCATCAGGTATGCGCACCCGGTGAGGCTCGACTGCACATCTCGCTATAGGAACAACAGATGCTGCCAGCAGATAACAACTCAGTTGCAAATGGTCCGATCCGATACCACTAAGTTTGAAAAATTCGGCAAAAATAGCTTGCAAATCAGTTATTACCTTCAATTTAAACATAATAACACCTTACTAAAAGTCACTTAAACCAACCATTCAATGAAGCAATGAGAGAAAAGCCCCTACAACCTGAGGACACGTTACCAGAGGAAACTCTTAAAGGTAAACCAACAGAAGGAGAAGCACATCGATTGTTTGGCTGTACCTCGTGTCATTGAACCACAGTTCGATTCCAGATCGATCGATTTGGTGGAATCTGCACTATGCCAATGGCCGACCCGACGGTCGATGAGAAATTCTGGACTTTGATCATGTGAGGGGCTGGGACGATGGCCGAATGAATTGCCATACGTATGCGGCATAGATGAAACGTGGGGTTTATCATCTTCACGCCAGTTCCGATCTGCAGCCGCATAACGCCTACGACGGTTTAACACGTGGTTTTTCAGTAACTGCTTTACCTGAGATTAGAAACACAAAATGAAATGAGAAGAATGCAAATTAATGGTAAGTAAAGCGGAACATAGTCAAATCGGCCCCGAAGACACACGCACATTGAACATTTCAGAGTCGCCCAAACACAAGCCTGAGTAAGCATACAATTGAGCCTTAGGTTTAAAAAGTGTTTCGTACAGTTCCTGTTGTCGCGAGCTGAATAAACGCGTAAAACCAACGCTGACCACAATGACAAATAGTCCCGGATATTCTTGACATAAACGGCCTTCGGCCAAGAGTGTTCCCAATTGATTAACCTCATTCATAACCAAGAGGTATTCCATACAAAACCAACTTCTCAGAGAATTAAAAGAGGGAAATGGAAACACTCCACAACAAAGTAAGCAATTTGGGTGGAAGCTTGCAAAACATTGGAACATTGGAACTGCCATATGGGTGACAACCACAAAAAACCGAGAAGTCAATGAAAAGGAAGTGTCACTGTGACGAAAAGTCAGGTAACTCTACATGAAGATACAAACCAAACTGAAGTGATACTGTTCTTCTGTCATTTTTCCTGTGGGCTAGAGAGATGATTTTCAAAATGCGGTTTGTTAGTAGATTTAACAGAGCTGACAGTAAGAGAATATTCCACAGATGCAGAAAACCGGTATCGGGATTTATGTAGACGGATCCGACCGTGGTGTTGCGCACACTTCCTAGGACGATCCACAACAATCAGCCTCTACAAGCAGGAACAAAACGTGGTCAAGGCCTGTTGTACGCTACAACGAAGCTGCAGCCACAACACTTCCGTGAATACACTGTCGCTGATTATGCAGGACTGAATGTACAGACTGAACGCCGATTCAGGACCAGGAAACCTAGTAATTAACAAAAAGGGTACACAAAGTGATCCTCCTCCTTAACAAGGCTTATTCGAGAGGATGATTGAAATCGTACTCTCTGGGGGAGCGATGCGAAAACCCACTTCTCACACTGCAAATACTTCAATCAAAAAATCAGAAGGTGAAAATAAATAACCGGAACCTATTTCTTACAAGTCTCAGATTTGTAATTGTTTTGTGCAGTTATCTCTCCCTCTCACACATTTCCAAACGAAACAAACACAAATGGATCAATCTAAGAGCCTCACACTTGAAAGTCTGCTTTCAGTAACAACTATCATACCATAGTTTCCTTTAATATCCCCAATAATAACTATTCGACATGTTCATTCTCTATAAGAAGCATCATGACCTTATGACGTAAAGTATGTGGTTAACCTACATGTGTATATCCGCTAGCGTTTAACCTTTTACAACTAAGTAGTAAAAACCTCAGACTGGTGAACAGCAAACGGGCTCCCAAACGAGGTCCTTGAACTCCCTCATCGTCATCATCATCATCATCATAGACAGCAATACATCAGTGGTTCACACTGATGCTTAACTGCCACACAACCATGAAAAAAACAAACCTGTACAGAAAGAAAAAGAAGAGAGGAAGAAAGGGACCTAATCACTAAAAATAGTTAAGTTTATATTGAAACAGTCGGCACCAAGGTGCCTTGCAAACAAGGAAGTATCAACAGGCTTGCTGTATTTGACCATCGTTGTCTCCGCCAAATAGCCCACATTAAGTGGACTGATCGCGTGAGCAATGCGGCAGTTCGCCGGCGCGTATTCCGGAACGCTGGGGGCAGTGGGTTAGCAAACGCACACGAGAGTAACCTAAAGATCGAAAGTGATTTCGCGCATGTACGTTCAACTATAGATGCAAACGTTCCAGCACATGTCTCTCAAGTCGACTCGGCCGTCAAAAAAGTCCCTCTCATCTATAGACAAATCATGAATAGATCAAGGATGTGAGGTATCCTCAGAGAGGAAAATCCGATGGAGTTAGATCAGCTGATCTCACTAATATTCACTCAAGCCACCTCTCCCGATTAATCTTCGTCCAAAAATGCAATCTAATTAATCTAGTAACAAGAGAGCAGTGTGGTGTGGTATCATCTTGTTGAAACCACAATGTATCCAGCAGTTCTAGCTAATGCAATAACGGTAACACATTGCTACACCATTTCTTTGTAGGACTAGGCTAAAATTCATTAAGAACGCTTAATTGGAACGAGTTGTTCACTCGAAACATTTTGAGCAGAAAAGAATGATCCGAGTATCCTCGTTCAGATTATTCCCTCCAACATCACAATCGTCTTATCGCATAAGCGCGCATTTTGTTATATGACGATAGGGTTTTTTGATGGATGAAATCGCAGACCTCTTCACAGATCCGTTCAAGTGTAACAGTCTTATCGATTAATGACGTTGAGTAGACATCGGTTTTTAAAAACAATGTTTCGCGTTAACAAGGATCCTTATGTTGAAATTGTTCACGCCGGGTCTAGCGATAACTTATTGTACGTAAACACTCTCTGAAATTGAGCTCTTTGTTGCACCGTCATTAAGTCAGCCTGCGTAAAAACTTGTGTAGCCTGTTTCTGAGGTACCCCAAGATTGCAGAAGAACCACACTCTCCGTTGGTTGTGCGAAGTTCCCTGCCCTTCGTCGAACTTGTGAACGATTCCAGTAATCAGGTTTCCAGCGACCGTCAGTGGATGCCTGTTAACCTATGTGTGTCCCGCATAAATAAATTTTCGGTGAGCTGCTTTAGGGTCAAAGTTGCGGGCATAGATGCCGATTTAAAAAATTCCGTTGCAGTCGTAACGAACAAACTGACCGATCTCATAAGTTTTGGACCATTATATAAGATAACAGAGTAGAAGGAATACGCAATCCGAAGGTGGATAAATGGACAGCGAAACTAAAATGTTATGCAACAGATGACAAGCAATACACATACAGAGGGATTAATCTCACGTCAAACTATGAACTAAGATTGGTTACGCAATGAGCAGATGGGAACACGTTCCTACAGTATGCTTACTTCAGCACAGTTCACCGCCACGACAAGAAGCGAAGTGAAGGCTGAAGCAATAAGTAATGTCCATGTAGAAATACAAGTAACCATATATGCTTAACGTAACTTTGGTGGGCTGTCTCATCAGATGGCAATACACGCCCGATGCCTGATGCTAAACAGCTACAGTCTGAGACACACGGAGATACAAGCTTCAGATATCACACCCGTCTTAGCTGGACACTTGCAAATCGATGGGAGTAGCGACAAGACTCACTGGAAGCAGCAAATGAATCGAAATGTTTGGTGGTCTGGGCAAGAGACAGGGAGATTGAGCTGTGCCTATTATCGACTCCCATGGTCCAATTCATCCCCTGGGCCAGTGTTTTGTCTGCAACAATGTGCAACAGTGATTTGTTAAGTCTACAATCAACTTCAGTGAGAACTTGTATCAAGTGACTGTCTAGTCTGCCTGTCTGTGATATAACTAGTGATGTAATGTGTTGCCGCTATTTGATAGCCGCGTCCAATTGTAGTGTCCAGTACAGTGGTAACTGAGGCCAATCGGTAGATAGTTTTCTACGTTTTTATCTACATGGAACTATCAAACAACTGTGGCAGTGACCAACCATAAGTGTAATATGAAGTCCAACCTGACGGAAACGTGACAGCGCATAGAAACACACTTGCCACGGTAATGATTTGGAGAGTAAATTCAAACATCGGATGAGTGAGTAATTAACTAGAAACTAGGTAGTGCTGATACACCGACGTTCATTGAAGTCGAAATCAAATCTTTAAAATGATACCAGGCTAATACAAACTGAGTTAGCAACTCAACCATACAAAAACAGAACCACTAACTGGAACGTAACGGACGGGCAGAACGAGCGTTATTCACTTATTTCACTTCAACCAACTATTTTGACAGCATTAATGCACCATCAAAGATGTATGTGCAGGGATTGGAAAGAGCGCGCCCAAAAATGACAGATCGCTGTTCAGTCACCTAAACCATCATGTTAAACGCATCGCCACATCTTTAATGCATTGGTCCATAAATGTTCTCTAATAAGCTTGTTGAACTTGTCATATACACGTTCAGGCGAATTACTCTTCTAATATGTCTTAACCAGTACGCAACCTGTCGCAACGCTGATCACTTTTTGCCCCCAAAGTCCAGGGGATAATGTGAATTATGAAAGTGGCTAGGTTCACTCGATCAACACCCAACATATTGTCTGACAGAAAACGTCCCACACACTTCCTTGAAGCTAACGCCCGACATGGTCAACGGTTCCAACTCTGTCAGCAATGCAACTGCCGGCGCAACCAACACAGTGGCATGGCTTACTCCGACTTACTCTGGCTCATGGTTACAAATACTGTCAAAACTACACAAGTAATGTTACACAGTTCTATGCGACGCATCCACAGGAGTGACTATCGGCTGCCACTCAGAACGTCGATTAACACATCCTGCCTTAACGTTACCACATGAACGGTCCACGGTCCACTGAGAGGATTTCTAACTGCCAAACTTCTACAGCCCTATCCAGCAAACGAACTATAAGTTAAAGACAACACTCACACCAAACCATCCTGCTGTTGTACACCACAAGCTTCTAGCGGTTCAATCAGTGATTCACAATAATCTACTTGTATTCATAAGATTCTGATCAGTTCAGAAATTTTGTTATCCAGCTTCGTTATTCATATTAATCCGGCACACCGCCATTTACGTGCTACTGGCTCCTGATTAAAGAAAACGTTTACGCCGTTATACGTTCCGACATCTAACGAACATTATTTGATCACGTCCCGATGCTTTTCAGTACTACAGTTCCAGGTGGAACTGAAAGTCAACCCAGCAAGTGAGATACACACGATGTTCCAATATCGATCACGCGCAGTTGTGGTCACAAAGAGCTACGCAAGTCAGCGGTTATGTGAAGCGGCTGTGGATAGGCATCACATCAGTTAGGAAATTGAAATGGTAACCTATTGGTACGGATCGCCGAAATGATGAGCCGTCCATAAATAACAGTAACGTGATTAGTACAACTTCATCGAGAGACCGAGTGTGAACAATGTGGAAAACGTAAGCAGACACAGTGAGCGCCGAAATAAACAACCCACGTATGAGTTTATCAAAATGAACTTTGCGACTTGAAAGTGTAAGTTGTTGCACTAACACTATGACAACAGGGTCAACCTTAGACTAGAAACTGAAATTGAACAAATGATTGACTGGATTGTGGATTAAGGAAGCTGTATTCCGATTGACGATAGCATGGGAAATGGAACCTGAACTCGTACTTCAGGGAACTGGATAGTGCCCCACACCGCCAGTCATACGGATATCTTACAGAAATTTAAGGATCGTAATCACAAGACCACAAGCAGAGCGGCTTCACTACAGGGCTGCGAAACACTCTTGTTTGAGGTTGGAAATTAAAAAAACGTACTGAAGTCGTTGACCATTGATACGAGTTTAACCGCACGAAGCGGATAGCGTTAACAGATATACAACTAATAGCCATTGGCGGCAACTGTCGAACACGTTAATTCGTCCAAACTCTGGTAATACATGGACCTAGATGGGTAGGCCAATGAGCACAAATGATAAGGCATGGTTCACCAAATCATGCAGTCATTACCGAGTTCCAAGCTCCTTGGCGTGAGCCCTCAAGAAGCCAATCTACGAGTCAGCATAAGAAAAAGAGAAAGTCACTGACACAACAGGAACGATAAGCCATGTTCCTGAAGTGGTCTGAAGTCTTCGAAATCCGTCGGGACTCCGGTAGGAGACATTATGGAATATGGTGGGTAATAGGGCATGAAAGCGTCAATGTTGCCGTGGCTGGCTAAACTTGTCCGTGAAGTAGTAAAAATTGATGATGAGGCAGTGAGACACAATGAAGCTGGCTAGCAGACGTTGTCTTACTTTCATTAGCACGTGGGTGTTTGTTTACCACATGAAGGCATCTTGATGGTAATCGTCTGTATGAATGCAAGGTTTCACAAAGAAACAATGAAAACTGTCTGTGACATTTACCGGATTCAAACACAGGTGTCATTCCGGTAGGAGACTGATCGATCCGATCCGCATTCGAAAATTTCCGTGAGGTATATGTTTTGTTAGGCAACATTCTCCGTCTACGACGAAACAAACAAGAATGAGGAAGATGTGGGATCGTAACGACCTTGTAGGCAGCTAACTGAGCTGATGCGTTAGAATAATGTTGAAAACGTACCTGTACACTCTGCTAGTATGCTTTTGCATCTAGGCGGTTTCAGAAGCGCAAATCGACCAACCGAGTCTTTGTACTCGACACACAAAGCAATGGTAGGCTAGCAGCATGTGTGATGAAGTTTACGCAGGCTGACTTAATGACGGTGCAACAAAGAGCTCAATTCAGAGTGTTTACGTACAATAAGTTATCGCTAGACCCGGCGTGAACAATTTCAACATAAGGATCCTTGTTAACGCGAAACATTGTTTTAAAAACCGATGTCTACTCAACGTCATTAATCGATAAGACTGTTACACTTGAACGGATCTGTGAAGAGGTCTGCGATTTCATCCATCAAAAAACCCTATCGTCATATAGCAAAATGCGCGCTATGCGATAAGACGATTGTGATGTTGGAGGGAACTAATCTGAACGAGGATACTCGGATCATTCTTTTCTGCTCAAAATGTTTCGAGTGAACAACTCGTTCCAATTAAGCGTTCTTAATGAATTTTAGCCTAGTCCTACAAAGAAATGGTGTAGCAATGTGTTACCGTTATTGCATTAGCTAGAACTGCTGGATACATTGTGGTTTCAACAAGATGATACCACACCACACTGCTCTCTTGTTACTAGATTAATTAGATTGCATTTTTGGACGAAGATTAATCGGGAGAGGTGGCTTGAGTGAATATTAGTGAGATCAGCTGATCTAACTCCATCGGATTTTCCTCTCTGAGGATACCTCACATCCTTGATCTATTCATGATTTGTCTATAGATGAGAGGGACTTTTTTGACGGTCGAGTCGACTTGAGAGACACGTGCTGGAACGTTTGCATCTATAGTTGAACGTACATGCGCGAAATCACTTTCGATCTTTAGGTTACTCTCGTGTGCGTTTGCTAACCCACTGCCCCCACCCCGGTAATACGCGCCGGCGAACTGCCACATTGCTCACGCGATCAGTCCACTTAATGTGGGCTATTTGGCGGAGACAACGATGGTCAAATACAGCAAGCCTGTTGATATCTTCCTTGTTTGCAAGGCACCTTGGTGCCGACTGTTTCAATATAAACTTAACTATTTTTAGTGATTAGGTCCCTTTCCCTTCCTCTCTTTCTTCTTTCTGTACAAGGTTTGCTTTTTTTCTTCATGGTTGTGTGGCAGTTAAGCATCAGTGTGAACCACTGATGTATTGCTGTCTATGATGATGATGATGATGACGATGAGGGAGTTCAAGGACCTCGTTTGGGAGCCCGTTTGCTGTTCACCAGTCTGAGGTTTTTACTACTTAGTTGTAAAAGGTTAAACGCTAGCGGATATACACATGTAGGTTAACCACATACTTTACGTCATAAGGTCATGATGCTTCTTATAGAGAATGAACATGTCGAATAGTTATTATTGGGGATATTGAAGGAAACTATGGTATGATAGTTGTTACTGAAAGCAGACTTTCAAGTGTGAGGCTCTTAGATTGATCCATTTGTGTTTGTTCGTTTGGAAATGTGTGAGAGGGAGAGATAACTGCACAAAACAATTACAAATCTGAGACTTGTAAGAAATAGGTTCCGGTTATTTATTTTCACCTTCTGATTTTTTGATTGAAGTATTTGCAGTGTGAGAAGTGGGTTTTCGCATCGCTCCCCAGAGAGTACGATTTCAATCATCCTCTCGAATAAGCCTTGTTAAGGAGGAGGATCACTTTGTGTACCCTTTTTGTTAATTACTAGGTTTCCTGGTCCTGAATCGGCGTTCAGTCTGTACATTCAGTCCTGCATAATCAGCGACAGTGTATTCACGGAAGTGTTGTGGCTACAGTTTCGTTGTAGCGTACAACAGGTCTTGACCACGTTTTGTTCCTGCTTGTAGAGGCTGATTGTTGTGGATCGTCCTAGGAAGTGTGCGCAACACCACGGTCGGATCCGTCTACATAAATCCCGATACCGGTTTTCTGCATCTGTGGAATATTCTCTTACTGTCAGCTCTGTTAAATCTACTAACAAACCGCATTTTGAAAATCATCTCTCTAGCCCACAGGAAAAATGACAGAAGAACAGTATCACTTCAGTTTGGTTTGTATCTTCATGTAGAGTTACCTGACTTTTCGTCACAGTGACACTTCCTTTTCATTGACTTCTCGGTTTTTTGTGGTTGTCACCCATATGGCAGTTCCAATGTTCCAATGTTTTGCAAGCTTCCACCCAAATTGCTTACTTTGTTGTGGAGTGTTTCCATTTCCCTCTTTTAATTCTCTGAGAAGTTGGTTTTGTATGGAATACCTCTTGGTTATGAATGAGGTTAATCAATTGGGAACACTCTTGGCCGAAGGCCGTTTATGTCAAGAATATCCGGGACTATTTGTCATTGTGGTCAGCGTTGGTTTTACGCGTTTATTCAGCTCGCGACAACAGGAACTGTACGAAACACTTTTTAAACCTAAGGCTCAATTGTATGCTTACTCGTGTTTGTGTTTGGCGACTCTGAAATGTTTCAATGTGCTGTTTCATTGGGTCGATTTGACTATGTTCCGCTTTACTTACCATTAATTTGCATTCTTCTCATCTCATTTTGTGTTTCTAATCTCAGGTAAAGCAGTTACTGAAAAACCACGTGTTAAACCGTCGTAGGCGTTATGCGGCTGCAGATCGGAACTGGCGTGAAGATGATAAACCCCACGTTTCATCTATGCCGCATACGTATGGCAATTCATTCGGCCATCGTCCCAGCCCCTCACATGATCAAAGTCCAGAATTTCTCATCGACCGTCGGGTCGGCCATTGGCATAGTGCAGATTCCACCAAATCGATCGATCTGGAATCGAACTGTGGTTCAATGACACGAGGTACAGCCAAACAATCGATGTGCTTCTCCTTCTGTTGGTTTACCTTTAAGAGTTTCCTCTGGTAACGTGTCCTCAGGTTGTAGGGGCTTTTCTCTCATTGCTTCATTGAATGGTTGGTTTAAGTGACTTTTAGTAAGGTGTTATTATGTTTAAATTGAAGGTAATAACTGATTTGCAAGCTATTTTTGCCGAATTTTTCAAACTTAGTGGTATCGGATCGGACCATTTGCAACTGAGTTGTTATCTGCTGGCAGCATCTGTTGTTCCTATAGCGAGATGTGCAGTCGAGCCTCACCGGTGGCGATACCTGATGCGTGTTAACCACAAACCGACCGTCTGCTACGGACCGATTTTGATTAGCAACCATGTACTGTTTAGATAAAAACCATGCAGTCAAAGTTGAAGTTTCTAGCTCTTACGCTGTAATGTGTTTGTGATCAAGTTACCCAAATCCTGACGAGAACAGTTATAGCGACTGGGGTGGACTCTGTCGACCTAGTGATCATCAGTAGTTATCACTGTGCTACCGTGAAGTCAGTGGTAGATAATGTGGGGCTTCGCATCTTCTCTTTTATGGTGGTTGACTACTCTCACAATCAAGCGGTTAAACAAGCCACCATAATTTCTTTGATATTTATGTCACAATAGCGAGACGCTGGAATCTGTTTTTGT
>LOND01000404.1:63591-75476 GCA_014220965.1 Paragonimus kellicotti
GAGTGTTTGACGGTCGTTGCTTGTTTCATAAAACATCGATGACCACGTTCCCCCTCCTTATTTATTTTCTTCTCTTCGATCCCCCTCCTATTTACATTCGAAACCTTCTTGGTAGGGATTGCAAACCTCTCTTCCGAAGACTGAAACAACAATTCAAGTTATACGCGCGCAAAATCATTTCTCCCCAAAACGTTACTCTTGGTATATTACTAGCTCTTGATATGGTTTATTTGTGAAAACTTTTCCACGCGTAGTTTTCCTTTCTCACTTCTCATTGCTGGACATTTGTTCACAAGTACCCTGGTCGCATTTGCGCCGGATCACTTCACCCTTGTGTGTCCGTTGCGTCCACTCGTATTCGCGTGAACCATTAATCTCGGAACGTGTATATTTGGTAGATTCGATATCGGGGCTTGTTTTTTCCATTTGGTTCATAATAAAGTTGTTGTACCTTGGCACCTCATTAATGAGAAACTGGCCAATACGACCACTTTACCTTTCGGATCCGAATTGTTTGTTCATCAGGCTCAGAATGTATCAACACTCGTTGATTACAGACGCGACTATTCCAGATTCCGCCTACGAACAGGGCTTGAGAGTAAATTAGACCTTTGCTCGAACAACCACTACACGTCTGATATTAACAATCGCAGGGGGCTTGAAGAGAACAGTACGCTGGGGGATTACATTTGGTGTCTCGTAGGCGGCAGTAAGTCTGGCTGCCAGGTAAGTTTTAGTGGACAGTAAATAACCTTTTTCTCCCCTTGAATTGGGAAGCTGTTTCAGGGTTACTTTTCAAAAAAAGGGCGACGTGAAAAGGCGAACACGTGTTGATTAAAATGTTCAACACTTTCCGTTGGCTGGTACTGCTTTCTCACACCTTCCCATCAATTGTGCTGACTCTTTGGTAGTAATACTCCACAGCCCCCTCAACGGATAGTGGGATCCCAGCGGACCCGAAACACAGTCATACAACGCCCGTTGAGAAGGGTAGGAACAGCGGCAACGCTGCGAACTTTCCTTCTCTTGCATTTCTTAAGACTGTCCTCAAATTTCCAAAAAACCTGATAGGGGAACGTATTCGACACCAGTTGCACGCATATAATTTATCCACTCTCAAGCAACCGCGGTTCTGTCTAGGTCACGCGTGCACTGATAATCTTAGGTTTACTTGCGATTCCCGAGCAAAGGCAAATGTCTGTCGCTACAACGTTTTCATTGTACACATTGACCTCTCAAATGTGCATGAAAAAGTTGGTCACTATGTGCTTCCAGCTCAAGTCGAGTCCCGCGTGATTGCCGGAAGACTGCCGGAGTGACTGAGGGCTCACCTATCCAACGCAGCATACGGTGTCAGATTTGGGGACAGGCACTGAAACAATCACCGAGCACCCAGAGGTGTAACAAAGGGCTCAATAATGAACCCTCATTGTTCCTTTTGCCCATCAACGACATCACTTTCAATACGCCTCGCAAGTCCATGGTATTATAAGATGATATAGAAGATTTGGTCACCTGCACTTGACTAATCGGACAAATATTGATTTCGATCAGGTCTCAACGCAATTTATCAATGGTCGATGGAAGACAGGATTCCATTCAGTTCAGGCAAACGCGTGGTTCTCCATTTCTGACAAATTACCAAAAAACATACTGTATGGTTTGTGTCCCTACCTGTCTCTATCGCAACAGCATGGCCCACGAACAGTGGTACATAGTACTTAGGAGCCTGTCTTGAACACATCCACACCAGCGCTCACAACCAACAGCGTACTGCGTTTAGTCTGAGGGAATCGGTGTCGTCCACACCGTAGTCTAGTGGGTCCCCAGCTGGAGCTGAATAAACAACCATGTTCGCCCTACCTATTCCAGTATATTAAGCTACTTGGACAGGTGCAACAGCGGACCACCAAGCAAGTTGCTGGATTGGGAGAACTGTCAAGCGCCACGAGACTGAAGCAGCTGAGGATATTCAACTGTGAGCACTGTCGCCTTCGGGGCGATGTGAAAATTGTCCACCACGTTCTACTCAATCCAGCTTAGTTTTACACCCGTCCGCTGAAGCTCAGCAGACAGGCTGGTCTCAGGGGAGATTCCATTGGGCTCAACAAGCGAACGCAACAAGTTGCGTTATAGGACCAACTCAGTTTCTGTAACAGCTCTTCGTTTTTGGATCCCTCTATCAAAGCAGATCGCCACGACGGACTCCACGACAACGCAAACAACGACACAACAAGCATCACACCGAAGTACGATCTCCACTCGATCATCACTCGCATCAACTGCATTGCACAGTCTGGCTCATGTTTTGAGTAGATGACCAGTAACTGTCGACGTACTCAGCAATTACATGTATCCCGAGTGGAAAGCACTAACACTTTTGTCCGTTTGTTCTGCATTCCTTTCTTCTCCTATCGCAAGCCAAACAGTGAGCATGTGCTACGTGTGGTAGCTGTAATAGTTCTGTCTGTCCACTGGAGACCCGAGTGTTGTGGTCAGATTCAGCCCCTATCCTCTCAACCCACAATTTTTCCGATATCTTTATCATCTTAACCGTTATCTCTGCCTTTAAACCCGAGTAACAACACGACGCAGGGCCAGCGCGGGCCCCCCGCGGGCAAACGGAAAATTTTGCGAGCGGAAGCTTTTTAACCTTTTTAATACCACCGATTTTATTCACAACAGTCTCGGTATTCATTTCCAACGCTTTGGAAGCTTCCCAACCCCCTCAACTAATTTTCAAAAGAAATCCGCGAAAGAAATGAAAATTATATTCTGTCTTTTTACAACTTTTTCGATTCGGCTAGTTCACATATTTCGGAAACAAGTTTGTCCACCAGAACAGTTGAATCCCTTTCACCAGCAACCCGATTTCTCCCGTAGCATTCAAGGGAAGTCGAAACAGAAAGAATAGACCGAAAATTAGGTGCAAGATAAAGTTGCAAGGATGAGGTAGAAATAGCATCTCTATAAATAATTCAGATAGAGCAAAGTTGAAACATAACAATTCTACAGTATTCTTTCTAGGCGTTCTAATAATACCTCGGATATTTGCCAGTTCCTTTGGAGTAACCTCAATATGCAATCAGGAACGTATACGAAATTCTAACAAGCTATAATAAAACAAGTTTCATGGGAATGTTACAGTTTTTAAAGTTCATCGAGATAATTGAGGTGTCGCTCCTACATATTTGCTGATGATGTAAAGGATGTAGAAAATCCTGACAGCACACGCATGCAGGAGGATCTGACTACTGTTCCGAGGTAGTCAGATGAGTGTCAGCTACCTTTGGGAGTAGCCAGGCAAATTCGTTTGATTGCTGAGAAGAGCCAGTGTCGGCTAGGTTCTTTAGTACGCAGAATGGAAAGAAAATCTGAGACGAACAGACAACCCAGGACATGCGATTGCTCATAGCGGGAGATCTCCAGGTCACCATGAAGTGTTACGAAGAAGCCAGAAAAGAAAATGGGGCGCTGTGTATGTTGGAAAAAACCTTCGCGCCAAGGAGACCAGTTTTGCTGTCACCGCCGTGTAAGCCATTTGTAAAATCACATCTAAAAAAAACTTCGTGAAGGCCCCAATGTATCGAAAGACAACAAGGTATTTTGTAAAACGGCAATGTCGTTGAAACACGCAAGCAACCAGTGTCCGCAGTCGCAAGACACATCCTGACCACTGGTCACGTCATCGACCCGACCTGTGCATTCAGAATCTTATTACGTCATCCCAATCCAAGATTCTTGCGGTTTGCTGAGGCTGTCGCAATCAATCGACTGAAGCCGGCCCTGTGTGTTCAGAAACAATTGTTCGTGAGCTTGACCCTGCCCTGGACTTAGTGACCTTTCCTAACCCATCAATCGACTATGTATTCCACCCACCCCTAACTGTTCGATATAAAAAACCGTTTCATGTTATTGTAAATTTGGTACTGATGAGTCAATACGAAATGCTTGCATCTACCAGTTTTCGTGTTCTAACGGTTTTGTTCAAACTTCTGAAGGGAACGAACTGTTTTCAACTCAACTGTGTTTTACAAGGTTGCTGGAAGGAATGCAAGGTTACTGGTATGGAGAGAAACCACAGAAACTTAACCTTTTTTGCGCCGAAGTTGGTTAGAGAGACCGGACAGAACCCTACAAACTTCTCGAGAAAATAGCCGGAGCTGAAGCAGAATCTTTGTTCAACCTACTCACGAAGTCCTAAGTTCAAAGTCACGGTTTTAGATTTGAGGAGCAGAAGGTTACTATATCGATAACAGCTAACTTATTCGCACTCCAGTTTAATAACAGTTACGACGTCCGTCACATTGCGTAATGTACCCTGGTAGGATGACAAAGTTCAGAAGAGAACTTGATGAATGTTGGCCATCTCTCTCCGGACCTGTTTTGAGCGGTTCGTCCTGAATGAGGTACCCTAGTACTATCGTGAAGCTAGTTCCTAGCTCTCAGGTGTGTAGACCCAAAGTTTTCCCAGCTTTATGCTAACGCGATTCAATAGTCGCAAAGAACACCCGGTGAGTCTGAGAGCAAATTGGATGTAAACGGGCAAATGCGCTAGGGAGAGGGACTTGAGAGAATCCTCAGCACAACCACATGCCAGCCAAAGGAGACGAATGTCAGCGGAAACTCAAGTCGTCATCCAGAATTTAAACAAACGTCGGACTGACCGGCCGGCCTCCTCAGTGACAATGATTGAAACAGTGTTATTCTATGAAATGCAGCCAACAATAATGAAGATGACGCGGATTCACTATACAGCCACAAATAGTGCTGCGTTACTCATGCCAACACAATAACTTGGTAAATGGTTTGTGGTAACTTTACATTCACAAAGCAACTTCAACAGGTAGGGCGGTACTGGTAAAATATCTCTCACGTTGAAGTTATTTTAGGATTTTTGAAACGTCGAAGTTGATGTCGCTTTTTCAGTCCTCTTACGAAAGGTTGACTAATACTGGAGGAATTCCATTTAAAAATTTTAGCCCCGGGCGACAGCTAGTGCCTCGCTGGACAGCCGCGCGAGCCATACAAGATGAGTACGCCCCCGAGGTGCGTGTCAGGGTATGTGATCTCCCCGTTGCACAGGCATAAACTTCTATAGCTGTCAAGGTTGTTCCACTTGGGCCCAGCAACCGTTGTTATACTTTTTTTATACCTGAAAATATGGAAAACTCATATATCTGAAAGTTAGAGGAAAGACAGGTATCCACGCCAACGTGTGCATTGCAGCACCTAGTCGTGTTTACAACTGTTTGCGGGTGTGCCCTGTGCAACTTAAACCAGGGGAGTGTACACAAGAGAAAGTATTAATTGCTGGTCCACACTCGCGTGATATACACACAATGAATTATCAACTGTACCACAAATGCGGCATAGAAAAATAAACCACTGAAGGTAGCGCGTGGGAAACTGAACGCGTCTTTCAGAACGGGTTGTGTTTTGGGAGGCAGCCAGTCTGGAGACAAGTGCGGGAGGCAAAACTGGGACCAACTTGCAGTTTGAAGTCGCTGGAGACTGCCTGACTGATGCATGTGTTGTTAAGCTGAAGGGTGAGTTGATGGAGATAGGTTTAAGACGGTTAATCAAACTCATGACGTCGATAAAACGTGTCTATCGCACAGGTTTCGCTAACTGCGAAAAAAGGTTCTTTGTAAGGCCGCTGCAACAGCTTGACGGAGTCTGTCTGCGAAACCATGAACTTACAAATGCTCTGTTCTTCAAGAACGTAAGACGAGGATAGTTGAAAATGTGTGCTTGTAGGGACCAAATGTAATTTTCTAGTTTGTTGGCGTAGTCCTAAACGTGGATATCAGCGTCGCTTGTCGGCTGAAAGAAGTCAGCTGGAAGGGTACGAGGACAACCATAGACTAGTGACGCCAACGTCATACTGCCACCTAGGATGCAGTTATGAATATCAGAAAGAAAAATACGGCAAGACTGCCGTTCAATCCATTCACTCATGAACACGTAATGAGGCTCTAAACTGGTGACAAAAGCAGCCAACGAAACCATACGCTTGTGGGTTATATGGTGTGGCTCGTGCTCGGTGCATGCCTAAGTGAGTAAATAGATAACGTATAGTTCTCAGCACACTTGTGAGAGAGACATTCGAAATTGCGCGGTCCTTGCGGGTGGACACAGACAATACAAAACACCAAATAGCCATGTAATACGACAAATCTGAAAACCGTCACCGGAGAAGCGTAATCAGACAGAAGCTGATGCGCGCACCCGGAAAAAAGATGTTTCGCTTTTTCCACAGGTTTAGTTCAAAAATATGAAATTACATTTATGTATGTTCTATAAGGTTATCTGTGAGTCGATGTGTAATATACCCGAAGAGATGGAGAACAAGAGTTCGCCAGAAATCGTTTATCGAGAACACGTAACACTACTACAAAAGTTAAGGAAGGGTAAGAAACAATATGGAACATTACGTCACTGTTCGTTCAGATAATATTGTCCCCAATTCAGGTCTTTTCGGAGACTGCAGAAACCGCCGATTCTGCAATGCAAGAGAAATAGTCAGTGATTAGCTGCGGTTCAGAACCTACGACGCGCAAATTTTCAATTTTGGTTACACTCTACAAATGTTTCAAATGTTTCAAGGTCACACCGGAAAATACGCCCGAATACATCTTCAAGGGATTTTGCGATTATTCCATATGAATATCGCCAAAAAATGCTGAAATCAATTGGCTTGGGTCAGGGAGGGCAAGAAATCCGAAACGTTGGCAAACAGTTGGGCGGACTCCAGTCCAGGACTTCATCGACTGTTCAAAAACCTTCACAAGTTGAAAATCTATCAAATTGTTCCATCAGTGCGGGGTTCTGTGCGTCCACTCATTGCAGAACTTCTTCTTGTATAACGGATGCTCGCGGGAATATTAGAAAAAGCGCAGTTTCTTGTGTTACATGGGAAAGTGTAGAGTGATCACAAGTGATATGACGAAAAATGTAATCAGTAATTCTTGGTGAAGACTGTTATATTTTTTGTTTTTCTAATAAAGTATACGGAATTGACAAGCGGCTGTTATAGTATTTCGCAATAATTGGATAACCAGCAGCTACTTCTCGAAGAAATATCACGTGATAAAACGCCGTATGAAATTTTAACGTCAGTTCGTTTCAGGCTAAAATCCACATTTCATAATACACGAAAGTTGTTCAGTGGTTAACAAGGAACCCAACGAACGAAGCGGAGTCGGCCCGGAGTTTTATCCACTCTGGCAACGAGTCGCACCGCAGTCGGCCTGCATCACAAGCTGAAAGCGTGCCGACTCCGACTATGGCTAGAAGGACGGTCGGCAAAACATTTGCGAGACCAGCTTCAGTTGCATTGTGCGATGCGCAAGTCACACAGCCTGCAGTACGCGAAGCCTTAATGGTCGACTTAAATCAATTCCGCCCACACCGTGATCATCTAACACACCCAACCAAGATGAAAGCTGCTGTTTCGCTCTAGCAAACGAGCAGCATAAATAACGGTTATGGAAAAGCTAAACTGAACACTGTGAACAAGAAACGTTTCAGATGAATAAATACGCTCTAAACTGTCGCAAGATGGTCCAGGCTGCTAGAATTAATATTCTCATAAGTGCGCTTCCTGTTCCTTGACACTTTCTTTCAACGTTGGAGATTCAGTCCGTCCATAACTCCTGCAGTGAAGCAAAATATGAGTAAAATGGATCATTGGATGTTAAAACTTTAACAGTCTACCTCTGGGATAGTTCTTTCCAATTGGTCACTCTGCTACTCCGGCCGAATGATAGAATTGCATGCAGCATCCAGCTCCACCGTACGCAGGGAATCGAGCATGCAGGAACAAAGTCAGCCGGCCTCCATACAAATAGAATAATTGTTGAAAGGTATTAACAATAATATCGCACGGAGTAGGATGTATTTATGTGAATAGCGTCGAAGTAACTTCACGTACCATTGCGCGCTACTGATGCTGACTACTGACAGCACCTTCCCTGATTCCGGTTACTTAGCTTGAAGCTATCCGGACAGCTTATCGGAAAGTCACGAATTCTCAAGTTCCTACAGAAACGTCGGGTCATTCAGTCGCATATGCATTTTTCTTGGGAACGAGCATCAAAAGTTCATTGCGAAGCTACGTCCGCCAGGTTTACTTCGGACGGAACTTTTTGTCAATGACAGTTTCGGGTTTTGTCGCGAATTAGTTGAACGCGATTGGCCACACATGCGACAAAGCGACAAGAGACTTCCCTCAAGTACGCTGACGCGATGACTGCATCTGTCCAAATTGCGATGCAGTCAAAAGTTAACTTGCGTTCCTCCACTATGAACCATATAAGTTTGGCGGCCAATGACGCGACTGTAAGTTTCGAAATTAGCCGGCAGCTCCATAGCCCGTCTTAGGGGTGTCGGGAAGTATACGTAACTCCCAGCGCGTTGGCCTCTTTCCATGAAGTCCGATACAACATGATACAACAGCTGAGTTTGTCGTCGCTACACCCGATGATCACTTTTCATGCACTCACCGGAGCCTTTCCTCTAAGGGTGTATTGCATCCCATGTTCGCGCCACATACGCGTCAAAGTAGCTTTTGACCGCAAAAAACGAGTGGGGCACTAAACCCCAACATGTCATTGACTAACATGACACAGACCAATAAGCCCCATCAAGAGGACGTCTTCTTTGTTGGGGGCCCTAGAAACTTAAAACAGTCTTCTGACACTTGGTACTGAACCCCACGTGCTTTCTGGTGACTAAAGACACTTAGGTCTAGTGTTGTTGGCACAAATGTCGTTGCATATGGTGTTGTATCTGTCAGCCTCTTGGCTATGCCCGACGTCCACTTCACCACTTTGAATCCACTGAAGATGCGCATTCCGCACAAATCGGACGCAACATGTCTGGCGTCCTCAAACTTACCAACCGACACCAGGCAGTCGTTAACGTAAAGCATCTTCTCCACGGTTTGACTGGCCAGCTTCTTAAATCGACGCCCATTATTGATTGGAGTCTCTCTGAGCGCATATGATGCGCATAAAGGCGAAGGAATAACCTCGAAAATATGAACCACAATCCCATGCGTTTACAGCGGGTCACGCACTGATTTATCGATTCACCAAAGAGAGCTCAGTGTCCACCTGTCTCATTCATGAGCCTTCGACTTGTAATGAACACTTCCCCCGTGTCCGAACACTGATCGAAACCGTAACTATACACTCACTAGGTTGTTCCCAAGAATCGATCCTTACAGCAAGACCTTGTTGAAAGAGACGTTCTGAATTTAGCAGCGAAGTACAATGCATGTCCAATTCTCCCAGGTTTAATTGGATTCGACAATGGATGGTGCGGTGATTACCACCGGCGAGGTATCTTACCCGTATTGTTGACAAATCTTCATATATAATCTTCGGTCGGATGTTTCATTATGATTTTCTTTATATTTTTGCTCCAATCCGGTTTCGTGTGTGAATCTTTTAACTGCTAAACTAACGTAAAATATTGTTCTTGTTCTTGCATTCACAGATATCCGTTATGCGGAGAAACTTCTACGACGCATGGATACACAGAACCCCGTGCTGCCTAAACGGTTTGTAAGATTTTCAACTCTTTGATGCTTTCGAACAGTCGACGACGTTGTGAGCTCCAGTCTGTTCATTTGTTCGTCAGATTTTGGCGTTTTCTCTCCTTCTTTATCCCGACAGAATATTTTCGATATATCCCCGATGCTACGCACATTAAATAATGACAAAAAATTCGAAGATGCCTTCGGACATATGTCGGCCTTGAACTACACAAAGGTTAGCTCATGTGCAACACTTTTGAAGTTAAGTTGATGCTACATAACATTTCCGAATAAAATCTTCGAAGAGTCATAACTCTTTCCTTTCTCAGTAGGTGTGTCCTAGTTTTATAGACTGAAAATATTTGTTCTTCCTGATCATTTCCCTAATTGTGGCGGACTTTTAACTGTCATTATGTGTCTATCATTTTATATATTGCCTGTAGACATGTGCATCGATCGCGCTCACTGGGGCGTGTTTCGCACAAATGTGTATAGGAGTATACAGCCATCAGGAAGACCTATACTATCAGACTGGTACAGTAAACCAGCTCCTTATCAACAATCCTTCGATGCAGCGGAAGACTGTAATACGCGTAGCTCGCTGATAATCATAGGAGTTAGCCATTTCATCAAACAATCTGAGCTCGACAAACTCTTAGTGGAACATGTGTTTAACTGTTCGTTTTAGTTCAACACTCTTTAAACAGTAAACTTCAGGGATGCACTTTGTTGACAATGACATGAAAACTCGCGAAGCGCATTCTACAAGGATCTTCCCCGCTTACAGCTGACGTCTTGTTTCATTACCAACCGTGTCTCCGGCACAACGTAGCCTATTAGTGAGCTGACTTTATCCTCCCCCAGCAAGATAATGGGCGGACCGGCCAAATGAGGCCAACGCTGAGCGGCCCTTTTGGATATGGTTTCCGCCCGTCCAACCGGAAGACCCGTAACAGTAAAGGTTTCATCGACCTTGACGGTAATTCCACCATCCAAAACTCAACTTCGGAACTTAGTACTTTAAATCTTGTCCATCTTATTTGGCGTACAAATGGTGAGCGTTCACTTGCTGGCTGACAGCTCCAACCGCTCAGCTAAAGACTCGTCTACGACTGTGGTAGCACAGCAGTTATCTAGAAAGGCACACATTTCAGTCGTCGTGACTGTTTCAAGTAAACTGACGGGCACGCGGCCAAGACGAACCCTTTTGTCACTCAAAGAGGTGGCCCTACAACTTGACTTCTTCACGTCGAATGCATCAAGGTATGATATAGCCCTCCGCATGTTGGCTGTTAACCCTGTACACGGACTATGCAATACTTGGCTGTGTGGTTTGGCCATAGGCAAACAAAACATCGTTTCAACTTCCTCGCAACCTGACATCGTCTTTCTAATCACATGCTTTCGAATCACGACCACCTCGACAAGTCACGGTCGTCACCACATATTCCAAACTGATGTGGCTTACCTGCCTTTTCGAAGAAGGTTAACGAGGGACTGTTCGATGGGAATAATCGGGGATGCCCGCGGTCTGGTATCCATTGATGCAACCCTGGAATATTTGGATGGTGAAAGGCTAATGACCGTTATCAGAGATTGAAATCCACCTCTCTACAAATTCGATCAAGTCGATGAAAGAATGCCCACTATCAGTGTTTATTACGGTGTCATCTACCTCCACTCACCTTCTCTTTCATGGGGCAGGGAAGTCTATCCTCGATACGCGAGAGGTTGGTTGAGCAATTTGGTTCAGATAGATGACTTAGTTGGGAGAACGTCAATTGACCTCGCTTTATTCGAGTGACTAAACGTTTTTAACCCTACAGCGTCTCCCTTGGCAAGCTTCGGGCCGTCAACTACCTCCTTGGTGACAGCTTGAATAATTTAAAGGGGCGTTCCAAAACGCTGCCTCAATACTTCGGTTGCTCGAGTAAATCCTATTCCACTGGGCAACAATACACAATGTTTGAAGGCTGCCTTGGCTCGACCATCACAATTATAAATCAGGTAGGACAGCTTCTGTTCCTCGTAATTTGATCCGATGACAGCCTTAGGATCAAGATTTCACACGAAGCTGTGGCCTTTCGAGGGCAACCCTTTGAGGAGTTCCAGTTCGACGTGTGACAGGCTTACAGTGATAAGTGAGCGGCTCATACGTACCTCTGTTGAGCTTCCTTGGAATCTATAAGCACGAAGACTATGTTATGGGCTTGCCGGACGGCATTCGCACCTGTCCTCTCTGATGGCCCCGCAATCTTAGTAAACATGGAGAGATTCCGATCCAGACAACAGGGATATTTGAGCCAGTTTTTTATTAATGAGGTGCCAAGGCACAAAATCT
>LOND01000404.1:120843-150170 GCA_014220965.1 Paragonimus kellicotti
TTAACTGTGCCCGAATGAATAAAAACCAGCACCTACGGACCTTGAATGCTTGAGGAAGCCTAAGACCTTCTTAATCTCTTTCTTGGTGAAAAGTATATTGTCCATTTTACTCGGGGGTCTGGAATCTATCAATGTTGGCAGGATGTTGTTTCCATTGTTCTTCCTGTGAAGCCCCTGGAAAAATTCGCGGAGGTTGGCTTTCTCTGTTCCATCATTGACTGGTTTACCCTCTTCTATCAACAGAGCTCCTACTTCTTGCCTGCAGGCTCCTTTGGATTGAACATGCGACCAAAATGCTTCGGAGCTGCTTTCGCCTTGCGCGCAAGGCCTGCTTCAAAGTGGTATTTTGTTGGGCCTTGCGGGCTGCATTTCTACACTTACTTCAGCCAATTAAGATGGCTTTCGTCTACTTTGTATTCTTTCCAACATTTGTTTCTTTTTATTGGCGCTCTACGCACCGTTCGTCTCCACCAGGACGGACGATTTCGAGCTCTTCTTGGTACTAGGGTGCAAACTGGTTCATGAGTACTATAAGTCCCTTCTTTAATGATTTTCCACTTATCTTCAAGAGAGCGTTTTCCTTCCCAGGAACCAAGACATGCTCCGTGCCGCTTCCAAGGGTCGTGCAATGCCCATTCGACTGGAATTGCTCAAGAATTTTTTCAGGGGAGGCCCTTCCGTCGCGCGGACTTCGAAGCTCAGAACGCGATGATCATTTTTTCGGAGGGAGCTCCAATTTTCAAGTTAAAAATACCCTGCTCATATCGAGTAACTATTAGATCCAACACGGATGGTTCATGCCTGTGTCGGAACCGAGTGGGGACCTGAACATGTTGACTTAATGAGTTAGAGTGCAACCAGTCCAGGAATATTCCTTCGGGAATACCCGTCCTGGCTGTTTCATGGTCCCAAGAGATGTTCGGGAGGTTGAAAAGTCCCCAGCTGCCACTAAGTTCGCCGAATCCCTAGCTAGAGCGTTTAAGACATTTAGCAGAAGCTTATCCTCGTTACTGCTAGCCAGTGGTCCCCTATAGGCGCTGAAAATAAGCAGTCCTCTGTTATCCTTCTGAATGTAGCAGGAGGAGGTGTTCGGTGAGAGGGGGGCCTCCCATTGCTTGTGTTGATTGCTTACCAACAGCAAGACCCCACCAGTCGCGCGCCCGTCCGTGTGGTTCTGCCTGTAAACAAAAAAGTCCTCTGGAGGGCAGTTCCTAAAGCTATTTCAGGTTTTAGCCTCGTTTTAGCTACAGCTATAACATCGAAGGTTTCATTACGCTTCCTAAGCTCACCCCACGTTTTTGCTAATGTCACAGGTATTGGTAAACCAAAGCTTGAGGTTCTTTTTATGCGGCATCTTCCTGGATAACTTCACTTTGTGAGAACTCCCATCGGGCGATGGACTCGAGGGGCTTGCCAGTTTTTCAGTAGCTCTTCTCCCCACCTCTCAAACGTTTGGCCTCAATACTTCCTTACGCTTCCCACTCCTTTCGACCACAGGATTCCCAACCGCTTTCCTTTGGCTTCGTATCTCTATCCTCTAATAACACCGTCATCAGTCGGGTGACACCCTCAGCTGCAACCTGATTGAGGCAGATCGCTCGACTGACCTTAAACGACCTACATGTTGGGACAACCACTCCCACCTGGGGTTTGGCCTTGGATGTTATCATGCCCCTGGGTTTTTTCCGACCTTCACTTGCTGAATGAAGCTTTTTGGCTCCACTGCGTACTGTGGGCCTTTCTTCTCATCTTACAGGTGGTGCTCAACTTCGCCCCGAACGAGGTTCCCTTGATTTTGCCACTCGGATAACCAGCCTCGGGTCTGCCGCTACTGTCGTAACAAATGTGGTCATTAGTGAGAACTTTTAAGGTCCATAATCCCAATCACTTTCCAGTGGCTTAGCTTGTCTACCCAATGGATCAATGGCGTCGCTAGTACGGCCATATACTTATCTTGGACCCACGGTCTGGCTGAAACACCACCGGCTGTTGTCTTCGGCGGTAACGATGACTTACTGCCATACTCTGTGTCCGTTTTGTTGTCTGGAATGAGCTGATATCTACCTCGTGACAGTTCATGTACCCTGTCAGCCTTAGTGAGTGCATAGTCCCTTTGGGAGACTTGTGTAAACTCGATGAGTATTGGACGTGCCCGGTTTTGAGTTCTGTTGGAATTACTTAACCTCCAGCTACCTACTCTATATATGCGTTTGATACCAGTGGCTGTAGACGATCCTGCATCCTGAGAATTTCCATCACTCTCCTTCTATCTAGCTTTTTTATGGTTTTGGTTTCTCTGATTGCTGGCTCCTGAGTTGGTAAGGACCAGAATGTCTTCGGGATCTCCCAGTACTTTTTGCCGGCAATGCGCAGTTTCACTGTGTCATCCACAAGTCCGTCGATCCTCAACTTAAGAGCTGCTATCTCTTCCCTCTGTTTTGCAATTACCTCCTCTAACTTACACTCTCCCTGCTCGACAGGAACCCCAACTACTTATGCTGTCCACGCAACCTCACTGCAACCTCGGTTAGTCTGGAGCACGGCCGTGATACCACTTTTCACAGTTATCGCACTGGATACCCTCAGTGACTGGCTTACGACATCTACAGTCCCCACAGTTGGAACCCAGGTCATCCATAGCAAGAACTTATTTAACCAAGCTGGTTTAAGACTGGAATACAATACAACGGTGTGACAATACACAAACGTGATTTATACAGCATGCTATTACAGTCATAAATATGTTTAATATGACTAAGAAAGAACTCACACTAGATAAACAATTGAAAATTTAAATGGCACGAGACAACCCGAACCGAATTCGTGACGCGCGCGCTGTATTAATGGAACAAATGTACGTGAAAGTTAAATCTCTCACCTCAAATGTGAAAAATTCTCAGAAATTGAACAGAGAATTTGATCCGTACAACAAAATTGACAACTAGACAACACTCGTTAATGGAAAGTGGTAAAACGGGACTGGGCTCACTGAAACAAGTGGTTATTGATTGAGTTCGCGCATCGAGAAATAGTGTGAACCATAAGTTACCGAGGAAAAACAGCGGAAGTAGAGTGGCTAATTTTTGCATTTAGAAATTAACGGTGCTCAAGCTGAATGAGAGTAAGGGGAACGGTTGCAGTAGCTGATGTAAGAATAGAGATATTTGATGCAGCTTATTTCTAAGGAAAATGATAATGCATGGGGCCACCTTTCACCATTAACCAAACAAAGCACAGTAATCTCGAAAACGATGCAACAGTCCTTTAAATAACCAACACTGGGCCCCGAGAACCAGCTAGTTTTCGAAACTCAAGGTGGCAGTAGGAACAACATCGAATCGATCGGTTCAGTATAGGGATCCGTACCTTCTGTCATACCCGTAGCAACCCGGTGTTACGCTGCAGACGTTTCTGGAAAACGACTTGATCAGATTTCCTGTCTTACATTAATGTCATCTGAAGTTCTTACTGACACCTGACGTACGTGTCCATCGTCGCCAGGAAATACCCCGGTAATTACACCATAGGGTCAAACACCCTTGGGGGCCTTTTCGGGAAAAATAACTATATCGCCTACCTGACGATCGCGCGAAGACCTCCATCACTTAGGTTTGATCTGTAACTCGGGTGGACATTCACACTGCTATAGTCTCCAAACGCACCAGGTAAGTGCTGTGTTTGTCGCTAGCCCCTGGTGTAACGTTCACGTGATGCCACCTCATCTGTAATTGGACTTAGATTCGAGCGCAACAAGAACAACTCACTGAGACGAATCACCTGGAATTATGTGGATTGTCATAAAAAGGCACGAGTGGCCTATCGCGGACGATTCGCTCAACGTCCACCATGCAGGTATTACATGACTTCTCAGTCATTTTCCGTCGTTCTGTTACCAACGACAGCGCTCGTCTAACTGTTCGAATCCTTCCCTCCCAAGTTCCGCCCTGATGACTTTCGCTCGGAGACCCGGAACAGCAATCAACCCTTTGAGTCGATAGCTTATCTGTCAACACGCCGGTCCAAATATCGTAACCTTCGTTCAAGCTCCAAGTCGGCTCCAGCAAATTTTGAACGGTTGTCACGGTAAATAGTCTCCGGCGTGCACCGCCTTTCCATGAGAAATGAGTCTGCAGACACGGAATGGGCCACTTCTATGTGAATGGCACAAGTCCGCAAACAGGTAAGTACGCATCCATAAAGTTCGGGCCCGTTTCTTACCATACGCGCCTCAAATAAACCGAAGTGATCCACCCCGCGGTACCTGAATGGAAAACCGTGCGTCGACGCTGTCGTCGACGGACTCGGCTCCTTCATTCGGTTGCAATGTTTAGCGTCAACTTTCATACAGTGGTAGCCCTAACCTAGCCCTTGCTTAACGGCAGCCATAACCTCCAAACTCAAATTGTTCTTTGATGTTGGCAGGCATTTGCGAGGTACCTATGCGACCTTCACCACGCTAGCTTGATTTGCCTCTGTGCACAGTCTATTTTATAGGGTCCGTACCAATACACGGAGATCAGCGTGCTGAGCCAATGTTTTTCATAGTCGATCGGCCTTAGATTGTGAGGATTAATTGGGCGATACTCCGTCGGACTGGTGCCAACTACACCTATACGCGGAAAGAGATCGGGAGTTTCAAGATCCGACCGTCGAACGCACAAGCAAGGTGGAAACATGTGTGACTTCACTGACGCGCATAAGCTGTTAGGCGCGCAAACAAACAAACGTGATGGTGTGTCGCGTGCATACGTAAGCATAGATCTTTACAGCCATATGTACGGTGTGAACTATAATTCCAGGAGGAACTTTAAACATCGTACAGTAGTCAGCACGGGAAAACCTCAATGTCACCACACTGTCTTATGACGCCAGCCTGGAGAAACTGAACTTGTCCAGTTACCGACATATTTATGAGGACGTGATAGTTGTCCTCGGAATTACGCTCACTCCAACCCACCTGTACACTAACTTGCTAGTTGTTAGTGACAAACCAACTCTCCAATGTTAGCGAGGCAACACAGTACGCTCAGCTGGAGGAATTTTTTCTCTCATGTGTCAGCACTCAGATACTGGAATAATCTGCCCGAAGGCCGTTGTTGAGGCAGCAACCGCGGATGATTTCAAGTGATTACTCGACAGGTGTTAGGCCTCCGTACGGTATTTGAATGATAGTTATCTCTGCAATCTTGAAAACACGTGTTATGTCACCGATAATATGCAGTCCGCTCACCACATATTAATGGATTTAGGGCTAGAAGGCCCTTCAGCGGTTATCGTCTCCAGGGCGTTTTGTTTTTTACATTCGTTCAATTATTTTTCGCAGCTGTCGCATTCCCATAGACTTTCCAGTCGACCCTTTCGAAAGGGGCCGACTGGAAAGTCTATGGGAATGCGACAGCTGCGATCAATTGTGGGTGATGTTCAATCTATATGAAAACCAAAATCCCCTACTACTCATAATTATTTTCATTAAGCTGAAAATAAATTCTTTCCTCTATCATAACTCCCCAATGTGTGTAGTATTTATGTATGCTTGTCTGTGGTTTAGGTCCTATGGGGAATTTATGTGCTCTGCGTATTAGAGACCAGTTTAGCTTGCTTGTTTCTATTATTCCATTTCTTTCACGTACTTATTCACGATACAAGCGGCGTATAGCTTTCACATAGGTTCTTACGATGTATATGCATTTTTAGGAATTTCGCTGACCTGTACATCAGCAGTCATTCAACCGATGTTAGTGATGTAGTCGAGCCTGAGAGCACAGAATGTCCGAAATCCGACATTACAGTTCTTCTGAGCAAGATCGAGGAGCAGGTTGTTAAAAACTCGCTGCGAGCGATTTAGCGGTGAATTCACCCTTCAGTAACTACGCGTATTCGACAATTTCAATAACGCTTTAATTCACGGGTGGTGTTGAGCGGGATTATCTCGTTCCATTGTTCGGGGGGGAAGCTAACGTCAGGAAAATGGGGGCAATCCGCACACCGAGGTAAAGAATGAATGAAAGGCCGCGGTGAGTATACGTAAAGTAATTTAACCGGATCGCGGGGATGGCCAGAAACTCCCGGCTTGCGGGGTTGTTTTCTTTTTTTTTAACAAATACACTTTTTTTTTCTACTATGATTTTTTCTTGTATGTCTTACATTTGAGTAAAAATTTACAACAAAGGTAGTATTTCTATCTCACCTTGAATGTGAATCAACCGGGTACACAAATTATCCAGCAAAGGAGTACAAAATGGAGCAGCTAAGCACGTGTTCACAAACGGCCACCAGTCAACGGGAAATGACCTCATTAAAACAATCGGGTACAGATGAAGATGAAAACGTGTCAAACAATACCAAGAAGGAAGTTTTAACAGACAATGACAGTTATAAAATGTAAGAAAGTAAACATTTTATGTGCAGTTATGGTACAAAATACGTCATGATTGTTTACTGCACACAATAAAGACAACTAAAGGCAAATTAAGGATCGGCCCTTTACAAACAACCCAAACATACCTCAACGGATTCATCGTTCCGCATCATACCAGACAAAAGACGACAAACGTACCAGACGAACTTCAACAGATCCAACAAGGTCATGTACAAGTCAAGATTTGTAACAGCCCCAACGAACTTATTGAAACCATTATGCACTACAGGTTACGTTTCGACATATTTTCAAAAAAACTTTTGTCCAGGAGTACTTTTCTTTCATTTTGAAGGCTAAATACATTGAAGCCATGTAGTTGTTTAAATAGGTGAAAGACGCCATCGCCTTTGTTTCAACGCGGTCCCAATGGCGGACGAGTCTGAACTTCTCGATTATGAGGATGAGGAACAGGAGACCGTGCCAGATACGCGTGCAAACGGTGAAGCGCCCGCTAAAAAAGCCGTAAAAGGCGCGTATGTCACCATTCACAGCTCCGGCTTTCGTGACTTTATCCTTAAGCCGGAGCTATTGAGGGCGATTGTGGATTGCGGGTTTGAACATCCATCGGAAGTCCAACATGAGTGCATTCCACAAGCCATTTTGAGTATGGACGTTTTATGCCAAGCGAAATCTGGTATGGGAAAGACGGCGGTTTTTGTCATTGCCACTCTCCAACAATTGGATCCGGAGGAAGACACGAACACCAGCGTCTTAGTGCTTTGTCACACGAGAGAGCTGGCGTTCCAAATCAGTAAAGAATATGAAAGGTTTTCAAAATATATGCCAAAAATTAAGGTACTCACTTAACAGTAAATGACATTTTGCCGTAGGTTGGCGTGTTTTTCGGTGGGCTCCCGATCCGGAAGGACATAGAAACTTTATCGAAATCCCCCGTCCATATCGTGGTCGGCACTCCGGGTCGAATACTTGATCTTATCAGAAACAACGCATTGAAGTTACAACACATAAAGCATTTTATTATTGACGAGTGCGATAAAATGCTGGATACGCTCGGTTAGTTTATTTAAATGACAATCCATCATTGACTCACAGAAATGCGGCGAGACATTCAAGACATTTTCCGTATGACACCCCATCAAAAACAAGTGATGATGTTCAGCGCAACAATGAGCAAAGAAATTCGACCCGTCTGTCGGAACTTTATGCAAGATGTACGTTGGGCGAAAGCCGGATTGCCTAAGCCATCGATACTTACCTGCATGCCACCTGTGCCCACCAAACGTCTGAGCGTACGTGTTCGCTGACAGTGGGGTCCTCTGATAACGTTCCGCCGTTACCATTTGGAATTCCACTTGCGAGCGTTCCAGTGTTTTTTTTTTGATCATCCGGCACTAACCCTGCGAATCGTACGAAGATCCGCGTGCTCGAGTTCACTCGCGCAACATGGTGGTCAGCGCGTGCGCTCCGCGTGTCGTAGCCAACGCGTTCGTTTGGATCAGGTGGCGGAAATACCTGCAGACAGTATCTACAGTAGTTTTCGTGGTATCGCTTTCATTTTCCACTTACTCATCAACAAGGTACGCAATACTGCTTTTCACCTTTTTTCAGCCCCTGGAAATCTTCATTGAGAACGACTCCAAACTCACCCTGCATGGACTACGACAACACTACGTCAAGGTAAAGGAGAACGAAAAGAATCGGAAACTGTTCGAACTTCTTGACGAGTTACAGTTTAATCAGGTATCGCTTCTTATGATGTTTGCCATGCTAATATCGATGTGGGCATATCTGCCAGCACATATGCGTTCAATTTGGTCATGTCTGATTGCGTTTTGTAGCTGGCTTCTCTTCTTGTCTCCAGGTCATTATATTCGTGAAGTCCGTGCAGAGGTGTATGGCTCTTTCGCAGCTTCTTGTGGATCAGAACTTCCCTGCAATCGCCATGCATCGCGCCATGACTCAAGAAGAGCGACTGGATCGATACCAAGCATTTAAAAATTTCCAGAAACGTCTCCTGGTCGCTACGAATCTTTTTGGCCGAGGCATGGACATCGAACGGGTGAACATCGTCTTTAACTATGACATGCCGGAAGACTCGGATACCTATTTGCATCGGGTAAGTGCGCAACCCGTCGTTTCTGTGGAACGTGAATTACTGTTGCGAATCTAGTAAGTAATGGGCCATCAAGGGTAGAGTTACGGTAGTTTGGGAGGTTGGCATCGACAAGTCGGTCAGCAGCTGCTCTCTATTCGCACTCGGTCTCGTAACAATTTGATTTGCTGCTGTGCACTTGAGGAATACTAATAGAACGTGAACGTGCTTGTAACCTGGACATTGCTGTCAACAATGTAATGTATTGTTTCACAGACCACTACGTGCGTCAACCAATCTTGTGCTCTGTTTGTGTAATTGCCTCAGGCCGCAATTGCGACGGTGGTTCTTTGTGCACGTTTCGGGTTGGGTAGCATAGTGGCTTCCTCCCGGAGATCTCCAACAAGGATTATTGCAGCATTTTGAACGAAGTCCTGTATTTTGTGTAAGGGTTATCGGAAGTGGTCAGCTGGCGTATTTCGGTCGTAGGATTGTGCTTCCTGGCTCGAGTGTTGCCTAGGCATCCTATTCCTCCTTGACTTCTGTCGCACAATTTGGCTGCACCTCGCTTTGAAAGCTGGATGCTCGTTTTCTGTTTCCGAATACTTTTCCATGTAACCCACATATGTCTTTAACATTGTTGCCTCAAATGTACGCGTGGCGTTCATGTCAACGAATACCACTAAAACATTTCGGTGTACGGTTCCTCCTGTTTAATCTTTGTCAACTCTGCTTGAGACCCTGTCTCACTGTTCCATACGCATAGGTGTGGCAGCAATGCTCTGAATGAGTTTCCTTAAGTGGCCAGCTGTGGATGCCTACCGCGTCTAGTTTTGAAAGGCCGTACTGTTCCACAGCCGAAAGTTGCGGACGCTTTGTCTTTCCAGCCTAAGCAGATGTACAACGATCCCGGCAAATCAGCTTTTCGAACGGGTGTACTGGTGAAACAATACACTTCATGAACAGAGGTGTAAATTGACTGGCTTTTGATTATAAACAGCAAGTATGTTCGCGACTTGTCGCATTCAAGAATTGTTCAGTTCTAGTGCCTGTAACTAACCGTCATAAGTATCCCCTTCATCTAAGAGTCGTCGAACGTTTCTTCTACTCAATACGGTTAGTGTGCTGTCCGTCACGTTATTGCTGATCGGGCGTTCTCAGCTCAAAACAGTTGATTAGTTTGGAATCGGCCCACTGCTGTCAACACAGTGTGCACCGGTTGAAGTTGCTTCGTTCCGTTCGTGACATCCATAGCCGCGCAGGGTCACTCTTGAAATACCTACCGTGTCCCAGACGACGCTCTGTTCGGTTGCTTTCAAACCTGCTGTCGAAGCTCAAATGGAATTTCACGTTTCTACGATGTAGCATGATAGAATGTTTACCGAGTTTCGCTGGTTTGTGGGTGTTTTACTTTCCACCTTAACGTCAGCTAATTTCCAGTTCACTTGAGGTCAGTTGCGATGGTAGTATCGATCGCAGTAATTGCATTGTTATTTCAGCCTAGTCTAGCGTCTCAGTATTTGCCGGGAGTGTAAAGCAGACGGACGGAAAGCAGTCCATTGCGAAGGCGTTTCAAGAGGAACAGGCTGATTGTTGACTCTTGCTTTGTGACATGTAATGGCTACAGTAAGTCATCCGTCTGTCGTGAGCGGATCCCTCATGGAAAAGCCATTATGAAACGTTTAATTCGAGGTAACGTGGTAGGTAGTACACATTTTCTACTCGCTATCTTCGTACTCCGCCGTTGGTAGTGGTCACTTCTGCCAAACGTTACGAAAACACCGGTTGACCACCCGTTTTACAGTTAGCTCCATACAACAGTAATTAGACGAACTGAAGTGGTTGCTTTCGAGCTGCTGCTGTTTGGCGTAACTTTTACCCATCTAAGTTTGAGATCCTCTCTTCTCAACATATTTTTTATTGCTGTAAAATGTCGGCATGTTTATTGACTGTACTTTGGTTTACCGTTAACATGTCCGTCATTGGTCCAATTACGTCATTAGGAAGAGTTTTTCTCATACCAGCCGGGCGATTTCTCATGATCTGCTTAGCTTGTTATGACATGGAGTAGCGTGGTGTTTGCGTGTCGCTTGTGGTGAATCAACGAAACTGATGCAGAATTTTACTTCCGATTATTATGTTTCCGTTAAATTGTTATTTCGTTTGGATGGCCACAAAGGTTTCATGACAGCAAACTTGTGTTAAGTTGTAGACCGTTTGGTTTCGCGTTTCGTCTTTTGTTAGTACGGGTGCTGTTTGTGTGTCGTATCTGTGCACGCATATGTCGATATATATATATATATATATATATATATATATATATATATATATATATATATACCACAAGATCGCTTACCCTGTGCTTTAGGTTGGATTCTGAATTGTCGACCGGTTTGTATACCTGGGAAGCTGCATCAGCGGTGGCGTCGGAGGTGTAGGGAATGAAATAGAAGCGCGTATTTCCAAGGCTAGGGCGGTGTTCGCTAATCTAAGACACCTATGGCGACAGAGAGGTATTTCTCTGAAGCTTAAGGGTCGCGTATATCAAACTGAGGGCTGTATTACTTTACGGCAGCGAAACCTGGCCGCTCAGGGTAGAGGACGTGAACCGTCTTCAGGTATTTGACCACCGATGTCTGCGTTCAATCGCTCGTATCGGGTGGCACCAGCGAGTAAGCAACGAGGAGGTTAGGAAGCGGGTGTTTGGCACTGATTGTCAAACGAGTTCTTTTGTTCAGTCGCTACATTTGCACAGACTTAGATGGTTAGGTCATGTACTAAGGATGCCAGCTAGTCGTTTGCCACACCGAGCACTGTTTGCCGACGCTGCGGCCGACTGGCGCAAGGTGCGAGGTGGACAGATGATGACCTGGCGTAGACAAATGAAATCGTTCACGAAGGGGTTGGTCACTGTAGATCGGGTTCGTCTCCCGGGCTGGGGCCCTCGCGACTCACAGTCGGTGGCTGGAGACGTTAGGTTGCTGATGACGCCTTACTTTCACTTACAGCTCGGTTGTTTGTTTGCAAGGTGTAGGCGCCTTGATGTTGTGTTTGAATATAGACGTAGCTATTTTTAGTAGTTAGGTCCACTTTCCCTCTTCTTCTTATATAGGTTTTTTTCTTCGTGGTTGTGTGGCAGTTAAGCATCAGTGTGAACCACTGATGTATTGCTGTCTATGATGATGATGACAAATTCGTTTGTGGTAAACTTTCAACAATCGGATGCAATCGAACTTTCAAAGAGAAAGCGATAGGTGGTGGCTTAATGTTCAGTTGCCACGTTAATGCTCTGTCGTTAATTTCGTTATACGATGACCTTTTGGTCTTCCAGCAGATCAGTGGGCTGGTTACAAAAGCAGGCAGTAACAACTGTCGGAAACTGCATATCTATGCGTAGCATCGCAAGTTCCTCCGAGATGGGTAAAGCGGTTGCACTGTAAACCAGTGATGGTTGACAAGGAGATTGGACCCCGACGCTGTGTGACTGCTTGCGCATCTCGTTAACCTCTTGAACTAAACTGGAAAATATGATATCCACACCGACAGTCACTCATGTTAGGCAAGCCAACAGGTGAAGGTCTGACGAACCACAGTCTCCTGGTCCTCCAGGTTGGGGGTTGGAAGAAGGTTGGCATCTTTTTCCGAAAAATATACCAGTTCTGGTACACTGCCACCCACCCGCTGCCTTGCGGTACAGGCTTTTGAGCCAAAGGCTTTGGTTGAGAACTCCCGATCCTCATTTCTGGTAACTATTCTGCAGGTCCCACAAGAGATACAGTTAATCATCCCAGCTCTTACCAACCAGCTCCAGGTTCCTTGCGTAGAACTAGAATTCGAATTAATATAAATGCTTCCGACACTCGTATTCTAGAACAGACAGGTGGGAAAGCCGCTCTTGCACAAACGTTAGGTATGGATATGGGGACCGATTTTACTTTCAGGAACATCGGCAGACTCTCCAGGCTTTTCCATTCACTGGTCAAGACAGTCGTCTGTCAGTGAAGCTATCAGCCAGGCAGATGGCACACTCGTCCATATTAAGTTCAGAAAATTGAAACGGTAGACAACATTTTGAGGGTCAATTTAGCTGGCCATCTGTTTCCACTGTGTTACCGCCACGAACTTGTAATACAGTACCCTGGTCGACACCAAAACTAAAGTATGTAATTGCATTTTGGGTCTCAAACGTGATAAGGCTGACTGCCCATATGATCTCGTTCACTTTTCAAAGAAGCTGGGGAGGTGTTAGTAGAAGGCGTTGACTCAGTTGTTTCAACTTGTGTGGACGACGGAGACCATCCCTCCGTGCTGGGGTCACTCGATAATTAGTTTAAGAAAGGAGTCCGGGGCTCTTGCGAAAACCATAGGGAGGATTAGTTTGTTCCCAGTCATTATTGAGGTTCTGATATCCATTAAACTTCGTCCACTCACTGCAGCTCGGGAAACAGACATTAGTGAAGGATAGATGGAGTTTTGTTCTGGGAGAGGATGTATTGACCAAATTGTCGCCTTGTTGCTGGTGCCACAAGCGCATTTTGGGATACGATTTGCAGCCCCTAGTACAAAGTAGTGCAAGACTGATGTGATTACTTAACGTTAATGTTGGTCAGTGAAGCCATGGAGATTGGTGACTGGTTTGCGTACTTGGGGAGCTGCATCACTGGTGACGAGAGTGTGAGAAACGAAGTAGAAGCGCGTATCTCTAGGATAAATGCGGTGTTAGACAGTTGTTTTTACTAGTTAGGCCCCTCTGTTTTTCTTAACCAAAAGGGAAGTATGTTCAGTTCTTATTGGAGCATGTATCTTATGGCCGTCTTCAGATCCGTGCATGTCGTTTCTTTAGAATCAGTCTGAGTAAAACGTCGCAGTGCACCTGGAGACCTGAATCGTTCATAACCGTTGTTAGCTTTATCAGAAGACGTTAGTTCTAGCCACCGCTCACTGTAACGGCAAGTTTAAGTATTCTAGAAAGAAATATCAAAAAGATAGAAAAAAACTAGACAGAGAAACGAAACATGTAGATGCGGCCACGGCGTTGGTCATGGTACGTTGTCAACTCGGGTGGCGTTTCTAACAAAAGAGTTGAGTAGCCACAAGGTTAGCAAAAGCAGCATGACTACCATTCTCACCAGTATCTCATCAGCGACAAATAACGCTAACGTGGTTACATAGTGGACGCGGATGAGCGTGTTTACCCGGAATTCCTTCGCGAAGAAGACGGTTCCGGAGAAAGTTACCTGTTAGTTTGTAAACATGTTAGTTCTCAACCGGATCAAAATCTTGCCTGTTCATATAGAAGATTTTCCCCGTTTGGCGAATGTTGTATATTGTGACCAGTAAGTAACTCGGACGTTGACGAGACGACTCTAAAACGCTTGATAGTTTTTAACGAGTTGGTACCATCTTTACCTAATTGATCCGTATCCATGGCTGGGTTGCTTAGGGCGGTCTCCACGTTACAATTCTTGTGTTGAAATATAGCACTCGATGAAACACGCTAATTTCCATCCGGTGCGTTGTGTCCGGTCACCGTACATATCACCGCTCCTCATCTCGGAAAACCGATCAGTTCGCCTATTACTGTGATCTCTGAATGTTAAGTATGTTGCCGGAAGTCGATATGGACGTCATAAAGCGCATGCTTGCTGGTATCTGGAAGATTGTCCGTCGAGGTGTACGCTGACGTACGTTTATGATTTTCGCAAATTTACTTCGATCGATGAATTGGATGTAGCGACGCTCGTACGTCTGTTCACTGAGGGTTCAGTCGAAGAGTTGTTAAGGCTCAGCACACTTCTCACTCCGTCCTAATAGGATTAAGCTTGTGTCATCAGAGACCCTGAGGAGCTCTCGAATCACCAAGTAAACAAAGATGCTGAAATCGTAGATTCGCGGTTCTGGAACAGCACATATGAAGTCGCAGACTTGAAAAAGTACTGGCAACCTTCTGGCTTGCTTGTCGGAAATTCTGAGCGAGCGTTGTGTTTTGGTAATATCTGGGCTACGGATATCAAATCTCCCGATGATCCAGAAAAAGCAGAAGGAATACGATGAAAGATAGACGGCTGTATGCTGTCGCTTTCGGGAGTACGGTGGTTTTTGCTGCTTCCTGGTCACTTACACCACAAGGGCACTCCGTCTGGAATGTCCGACCTGCGAAGGTGACAAGACATGAGATTCCCTTGGTACCATACCCGGAGTCAATGGACCGGGTCTTATTCGCCTGCTGGTTTGTTTCATTTAGTTGTCGCCGGTATAGATTAGTTATCGGCTTCGGAAGTGGCCGTAGTCAGCTCCTCATAGAGGTTATCAAACGAACGGAGGGAAGTAACGTTCTTCCAAATCCCCATCATCATCATCATATCAGCCATGAGCCAGACCAAAATGTACTGTGGCTCGGGCTGCCTGATCGCGTAATCCAACTGGTGCAGCAGTTCCGAGGTCATTTAACAGGTGTTCACGAACATGATGATCGAGTTTAAGCCGATAAAAATAGCTTTTAAATCTAGTGTTTGTGGAAACATTGTGCGACAGACGCCAGCCGAGCTCCATGATTAACGTATGGCATTGGATAAAAACAACGTCAATTCGGCAACACATGTAACATCGTTTGTGCTTAACGGTAACATCCTATCCCTTTCTGTTGTAAAATTTAATCCGAGCGGGTGCAATGCATTAAGCTGCTGCCACCATGGTGGAAGATTTACATCAGTCGTGCGTAGGCTTGTGCTGCTCTTTTTGGGGACATTTTCAGCTTATGGGACGAATCAGGTGATCATTCTAGCTGATAACCGGGTCGATGAAACGCCTGTTACTTTGTTTCGTTTGAGTTGGTGGGGTCTAATGTCCCAACAGAACCACACTCCAATTACTTTTTATGGCATGGTATTGGCTCCAACCTCTCATACTTACTGTTCCTAACTCAACCCCATGAGAAATAGGCCCTCTTCGTCAGCCCAAAAATGTATACAAAGCAAAAGGTGTTCAAGTCATCTGATAGCATTAACTGTTGGCCTTGGCTACCCGACCACCTAACCTTTCTCGTGGTTCTTGGAACAACGGGACTCCTAACGCTTTCGTACCTAAAATTCTTTCCGACATTGTAACAAAACGAAGGCGTCAAAGCTTTCATTGAATTGCAAAGAATAGTCACTGTCTCACACTTCGTTCTAAACAACCTGTGATTTGCCATTGATAGTGCGCAAGTCAAAAGCCGCTTTTTTAGAGGAATGTTGAGCTCTTTATTTATGTCTAGTCGTCTGCAGCGCTCACTGTTTATTGTTTAATCAAGCACAGCCGCTAGGGACTTGCAGGCTAGCACAGACACTAATAACTAGGAGACCGTGAGTATTTAGCAGAAGTGCTCAGTACTGATATGTAAGTTTGGGAATCGGCGAACACTGTTCAACGTTAGTTGGATACATTTTTCGGAATTGTACGCTAGAAATACTCGGTTCATCCAAATGGTTTGTGGGCACTTCTTTGTAGCAGTGATCATCTCATTCTGATGTATTAGATGTTTGTACGATTGTCTACTTTGTCTCAGGTCTTTGGGCTACTTGAATCGCATATGCTAATGCGGGGAAGCATACAAGTGCTGCAGAAACCGGTGTAATAGCCATGATTGTGTTGCCGCTTCGGTAGAAATGACACCGCTTCAGCTTGCCAGTTGCGCGATCCGTCTTCACCTAGGATTCACAATACTTTCTGCATGCCAAATCATTTTTTCGATGCGAATGCGCTGTAAACTGTAACACCAGTAAATATTGAATCTGTCAAGTATTACTGACTTTAACTAACTCAACTGATAGTATTTCCGTGACCTCTTACTGTGTTGATGGTTGTACATCGTCGACCGTGTCTTTTGGCTCATTCTGATTGTATGTCTTTTTCTCAGATCGCATTTTGAGATACCACCAGTTTTATTGTCTCGCTTAATGTCATTTAAGAAGCGTTAGTGTCTGGTATCGTTCAAAATTAGTGGATTGAAAAAACGCTCCTTTTCTACCTGTGCATCCGAAACGTTTTTGTATAAGTCATTTGTTCTGTTCGATGTGTGTCTCCGTTTATTTTCTGTGATTACTTCATCGTATTGCTTACTTGTGATTGACAAATACGTTACTGTGTTTCTCGATATTCAGCGTCAGCCTCACGTGATCGTTTACTAATTGCAGGTTGCTCGTGCCGGCCGGTTCGGTACAAAGGGATTGGCGATTACATTCGTTTCGGACGAAGTGGATGCAAAAATTCTAAACGAGGTGCAAAATCGTTTTGAAGTTAATATCAGTGAACTTCCGGACGTCATGGAGATTTCTAGTTACATGGAGGATCGCTGAAACCATTGTTAATAGTTTTATGTTTTCGTCCAATTGCAATGCAATTATTTATGCTTTGTACAAACCTTTTTAATATCTCATTCTTAGTTTTGATTCAGTGGGTCTACTGATTCCTCGTGTAGAGTTGTTTGTCAACTAATGTTGGTACGTTTAGTAAATTCGCGAGTCAATCTCCTTGTGCTTTTATAGTACGCACAAAAGTGTTTATGTTAATCGACGACCACTGAGTAAATTGCATTACTCCGGTTGTCGAATACTGGGCAAACTACTGTATCAATAGAAGTCTTCGCAACACACTTGTGAGCTCGTCAGTAAATTGTGCGGTTCCTCTATCTATCGCCAATTCCGCAAACATCCGACAGGTGTTCCAAGATGCTAACTGTTTTTTTTTGGGCGAGCGGAGCGTTTAAAGTCGTGTGCTTGGTATGAAAACGTTTGTTGAGAGTAGATGATACGACTCAGTTTGCCTGTTTAACCGCTCAAGCTTTCGGACGTTCCTGCCTTTTGAAGCCTGCGACTTGATCTTCCCCCCTCTACGGACAATGACAAACGATCTTGGGCTTTGGTTTATTTGATGAGTCCAGTGTGGACGGTCGGGTGTCACTCGATGGTAGTCCGTACGATCACAAAAAGTCGGCTCTTGCGAGGCATCAAAAAATTCTGATCCCGTTATAACGGGTTCTGATAATCCTACTACTGTGTAGATTCATCGCAGTCAGTAGAGAACATTGAAAACAGTTTCGTGTGTTGTAATGTTCCGTCCCATCAAATTTCGGGACACATCTTACGTGTAACTGACCAACGGTCGTCACTGTTCTCATAAATCGGTGTGCTTCACTCGGATCGATCTGCGTTTCTAAGTTTGCTTTAACACAGGGTGTGCTGACAGTGTCGACGGTCTCTCCACGTTTGAGGTTTCGGTGGGCTTTGGCGGTATCGGCGCCAGGAATGATGTGCATCGATGTCACCTATTGTCGTAGACTGAGAGGTGGAGGGCTGTTGGCATCTGTTACAAACCCGCCTGGACATCGTATTTTCTTGTCTGCTTTCCTGGCCACGGACGACTATCGCTGTGTGAGGATTTCTGGGCTGCTGGCGCGTTCTGACTTGTGCCGCGGAACGCGCTTTACAGCCAGTTTCCATAGTGCTGTCGATGGCGTGGATCTGTTATTAGATGTAGCAGGTCGACCTACCCGTGCACTCTGAAGATTGGGTCAACTGTGGTGGTGGAAAACTTCCCGCGCCAGGGAAAACTTTGTAAATGGTATTTGTAAGGTAGCGGCTAACCCGGCTCGGGGATGTTAATGTGTGGCGAAATTCTCTGGGAATTTGGTGCACGTGTTGGTTCAGCTGGAATAATTCGGTTGTACCTAGTGTGAAGTCGGTGGTGAACGTGGTTGCCTCGTGAAAGCCTGGCTGGGAGTCCTGTTGATGGTAGTGGCAAGAATATGCGCTCTAATAAGAGTGGAACTCCTGTGCCTTTTTTGGAATAGGCCGGCTAAAACGTACGAATACGAAGACTGATCGGAGAGTGTCCGGAAAGGGAGTTCTTGAGGACCTTATGAAATCTGACTCAGAACTTTGACCTACGAGACCACAGAACACAGGTTCTACGTGGAGCGCGCCTACAGGAGCAAACGATTCTCCAGTCTGACATTTGACAATGTGAGGGCGCAATGAGTTTGATTTTCAACTCTGGTGCGATCACCCGGTGTATATGAAGCTACATCATGCGTCTGAGCTCTGCCGAAAGTCTTTCAGCCGTACTGGACAGCATACGGGCGCCCACTGAAAACCGTTGGACAGTCTGGGATGATTTTTGCTTGAGGGTGCTTTCCTTAAACGCATCCTTCCTGACTAGGGAGACAACAGTGCCGCAACTGCAAAAATAATTTCACTATGGGCTCAGGATTGTGGCTGACCATCTCCGCAGTCAGCGTTGCAGCGTACAATCCGAGTCCAGTTGCTTAGCTCCCTTTTTGGCCTTTTCGACAAGGTTGTACACGATAGGACCAATGATGCACAAGCTTGATCATCGTCACAGTAGCAGAGAGGGTTATGAGGTAAGATTTCAGCATTTACTGGCGAATTATTTATCTTCGCCAAAGACACCACGAATGGACAATCTGGAACTGATTAGGGGGCAAGACAAGCGGTCAAATCGTAGAGGAGGTCTAAGCAACCTGGCCGGTTTGCAATGCTCTCACGTGCGACAGTTCAGGTAGGCTCGTGTAGTTGATTGCCAATTTACAGTGCGATTCAAATAGGCCATAGTGGTTGGAAAGATGTTTAGCCAGTTTGTTTCTTGTAATCGACGATGGTTAGTTTTAACCGATTAATGAGGTTTATATCTCCTTTGATGTTACCTTTAACCGTAGGTTTTCTTTGAAAGTTTAAGTATGCTAGACTTTCCAGCTTTTGGCTCATACTTTTTGTTTAGGGTTGATAAAGATGGGTACTTTGGGATATGTGGGATGGTGCATTTTCGTGTGTTTGGGTTGCGTCAATTTTCTCGGTATTGTCGTTCGGAGTCGACGTACCTGTTGGTCCAGGCGCTCACTGTAATCGACAAAGGTGGATCTTCTAGTGGCAGGAGAAGCGACTAGCAGTAAACGTAACAATTGTTTGCAGCCTAAATGAGCAGGTGGAGCGTTCGTGTCAACGTTCAGCGCTTCTCGCAAACCTAGCAAGACCACCGTAAAGGCCGCTTGCTACCGTATAATGAATTCTGTCAACGAGAATGTTTAACTGACTGGTTGCCGAATGACTGGTGGTTATTTGAATTCTTAGACAACAGTGTGCCTGGGATGAGTGACAAAGGCTGCTTTAAAAGATGAACTAATGCCTGTGAATACAACAGTTAGACAAGCGAATGGAGCTGCCGGCAATTCCGAAGTACTCCACGGACTGGCCTCGAGAAGCAGTGGACAATCGGTATGGCTTAGGACCGGTGTGTAAAAGTTCGATGTATGTGAGGATTTGTGACTAGGAACAACAAATTTGCCCATTTAGGATAGTTTATGTCGCCGGATTTTAAATCACTGACACCGTAGTTGCGTGTGGATATCCTGGTTAGTGTTGTGCTAAGCAGAGCGTGCCGCTACCCCTTTGACTGAGGCGCGGATATCCGAGTAAAGCACGTGTCAAATCCGTCGTTTGCTAAACGCAGCCCCATGAATGAGCGAGCTGAATGGCGAATAAAATACTCTAATTGCATAACTGAGAGGGTTGGTTCCAGATTGGTTGCCAATGGCCGTCTGCCTGAATAGATGTTTTTTAAACTGGCGGGCTGTGGGCTTCACTCTGCTTATTCATCTCTATAGAGTGGCTCATATGTCTACGTCTAGTGTGCTGACAATAGAAAACGAAGCGTTGTTGACAGTAGCTGTTTTAATTCGACAGAAGCAGCTTGTGCTGATTCTTTGAACCCGATTGAACGTATTTTACCCCCTAACAAGTTTGTAAGTGGTTGTGTGCTCTGTTCGCAATTCCGAATGGAACTACCGTAGACATTGGTCAGCCTTCGTGTTCGTAGGCTTCCTTCTGCCTGGGAGGTGTTCAACTTCGCGCGCATCAGGTTGTTTCAGAGGACCTACGTTAGACCTATCACATAAGCACTGATGAGATAACCGTGCCCCTGTGATTGTTCGTAGTATGTGAACATATTTTTCTGTCGACGGATCAGCTATGAAGGTGCTATTCAGTTATGGATATGTGTCTACAGATAACGTGTATAAGGCGTTGAAAACTGCGTGTGTTGTCACAAGCCAAATGGGACCGCCAAAACTCGAGCCGTCGGGATTGTGTTATGACGGTTGTCTTTATTTACGGACTGGTTGAAGACTATTAGGAACCGGTTGTTTGCGTACAATGGATCGATCTCAGTAATACATGTTTCTTAGGCAGGTTCTCTGTTATGTCCGAAGTGTGTGAAGTTGGGTACCTATCTGGCGTATCGACTTTATCGAACACACGGTAGTCATCACATAGAGGCCAGCGTAATCGGTCTTCTTGAATGCATTGTGTAGTGGAGTCCACTTTGGGCTATTGGGCGAACAGATAATACTCAGCCAGGGCATGTGTATCCAACTTCGGCTATGGCGATGACAAACATATCTAGAGCTAAAGGGTGGGAACGACAATGTGGTGTATCATTTCGGTTATCATGGTTGGGAGCTCACTGGCAGGACGAACCAGTTGTGGTTACTTCGTTGAAATTTACCAGACGGTTCGGAAACAGTTGATTTGAGTCAGGCTAGTGACCAGTGCGTTTGTATACTCGCTATGAGTGACAACTTTGATGGGGCGTTCGATGTTCCGTTGTCCGCTGACATCTTGTTGGTTTGATTGGAATGCTTAGGACTGCAAACGTACTGTGTGCACTTGGTCGCACAACCAAAAGATAGCACTAAATTCATATTAGACTTTCAGCATGAGGCCTACATAAGAAACAACTCGTGGATGGGCAAGTGGAACGGTACGGTTGCAGCCGAGATCCTCGGAAGAAGCCACACAATCGTTGGTCTCTGCAGCCAACATTAGCAGGCGGTTTTCCCCATACGTCAAGTGCCACTGACGTGGTCACTGGTATCCCACTGCCTGACCAGGACATAAGCACGAGATATGGATAACCTGTGGGTAGGTCGAATGTTTCTCCGTTTGGGTCTGGAAGGCTACTCAAAATTCCTTTCAACAGCTTCCCCCTATATCGTTTCCACGCTCCTTACTACTAGCAAGCCGTCAGTGAGGTTTAATTAGGTTTTCACGTGGCCGACGCTGTTAACTGGCATAGAGGACGAGTTATAAAGGAACACAGTTGTTACGGGAGGCATTCTAAGTTCTTCGGATCAGCTGGAACAAATGGAATAATGCCTTCTGTAAACAATGCAGGCAGTAGTGTTGAAAAGTCTCAAAGTCATGATACGGTCACTAACCTCCCTTACCGTGGGTGACCCTACGCTGACGATTCAGAATGCAACCTCAAAAGTATGTGGGAACAACTAGGTAGGAGCGGGTAGCTGACTAGACTGTTTATTCGAGCGTTTCATCCGGCGCGTTGGCCTTTTCTAGCTTATTAAGAATAAGTACGCCATACTCAGTTCACTGGTTGTACCGATAGGTGACTACCTAAGACCCACAGAGCAGATGAGCTGAAACAATTTACCACTTCCTGGTGCAACAGCAGCTTCAAATTTCTTTCTTTCCATCTGTTATCAATGTCCCCCGGTCAATGACAAGGCTATGGTGTCTCCTTAGATTCCCATGTAGGCTGTCGGGAGGATTTTTCGTTCAGTGCTTAGGAGTCCTACGGATTTATCTGATATCCGTCGTTTGGTATACCTACAGGTTGTCTTACTGTATTCAACGGCATCCGTCTCCGTCAGTGATCCTGAATTTTGAGCCTAGCGAACGTTGAAGCGTTATGGGTTCAGAGTGCTTAGTCTGCAATATAAGTTTGTCTTATGGGCTTAATCAATCATAAATTGAATCATTCCCCTTAACGACTAATTATTTTGGTCGGTGGAAGCGTCGTCCAATCAATTAAAGTGAGTCGACAACAGGTGAAAACACGGTCCGATTTTAGGCGTTTGTTGCAGGACGAAGCCGCGCTGTTGTTACGTAACAGCTTATTTGAAAGAGTGCCTGAATAAAAGAAGAAGGGCATCCGGTCGTGCATTAATGTGCCGCAAGCCTGAGACTAATGGTTGTCAAAACGACAGGTTAGCGGGACAAATGTGTACTACTCTCTCCAACCTTTCGAGGAGTTTCTCGGCCGAGACGGTGGGATAGTGTACAAAGTTATTTTATTAAGATATCTGTCTTTCCGTTTCCTTCGAAGCACTAATTTGCGGTTTGGACACTAATTTATTAGTCCAATGCTATAGAGTGATCTGTTTTTCAGCATTTCTGCTACAAATGAAGACGTACCACTTTCCTGGTCTTGGATGGGGGACCAATTTGCTCTAAAGTTTAACAAAACTTATTAAGCTGAATACAAGCTGAAGTCAGTTTATCCTCCAATGGAACTGGTCAAATTCGGCCAACGAAAACCAGAAAGTCTGTCAACATACGGTGTCAATTGCGATAAACAGTACTTTAGATGCTTAAAAGAATGTGCTATCTAACGCCGTATCTGATGTACCAAGACAGATTAAACACTCGATTATCATTATGCTTGCTGCCGATAAGAATATAGAACGCGTCTTATTTTGAAAGAAAATTGGCTAGGTCGTACGGTGCCTGCGGCGGGTTGAGTTTCATTCAGAACATGGTAGCTCTCAAAACTTGAAAGTAGTATTACAAATCCATCTACAAACTAGGTTCGAAGTGGTCACCACGATTTTGTTTGTACCAAAACACTCCTCAAGCACGATATGTTGTTGTACTGGAAAACAGCCTTAATGATTGGGCTGTCCTCATCTTCGATAATCATTTTCGATTGTTCTAGGTTTCTTTGGAATAGCCTTCAAAAATAGTAGTCGGTGGGGTAAAATCCGTGGATCTTCGTGATCACACAATGATGATCTATCTACCGTTGACTACCCCATTGAGACGATCGCAAACGACACGCACCCATCTTGTTAAAACCGTGCACGATCATGCGTTCTGTGTCCATCTAACAATACTCTCTTGTTCTGACATCCTATGGTAAAACTGGACTAACATCAACATTGGATCGACCAAATTATTACTTCACTCACCTATTGCTTAATTCTTCTCGCATCTGTTCCTCTCCCATATCACAAAGACTCTCCTCGACGGATTGAAGCCAGCGTTGTTTCCAAATATGATTCAGATCACTTAATCCTTCTCGATACCACAACTCTGAGACCATTTCCACCGGAATGTCTTACTAGTTATCTTGAATACTCTCACGTCATGTGCCTTCGCGGTCTCCAATTTGCGCTGCTCTGGCACAGGCAACTGGGCGAATCGAGGTCATGTGTAAGCGAGAACCCCATTATTCAACCCTATATCTAGTAGTCGCTGCTATGGCACACGAGATCAATCTGAACACATCCGTAAATCACGTGGTTCAATCATGAGGCGCACGATCGTCTTGTTGATGTCCACTGTCTTCAGTCTGCACCACAGTGACCGTTTGGGTGGCCGACCAAAATGCTTTTATGCGGCTCACTTTATAGAAAACAAGCTCTATACTGATGTCATCAGTAGTCAAACAATAGGTTTTGAATAAGTAACAACATCATATTAGCAACGCATGCACTGTCTGGAAAAGAATGCAAGCTGGAGCGTCGAATGTCTTCGTTAGACGAACTACCACTATAATAGTCTGTCGTCTTCGAACGTCAAAACAAAAAAATACACATCCGTTGTGTTCGTGCCGAATGACAGTAAACATAATTCTGAGCCCTCCAGACTCTTGACACATTTATGGGATCTGAGAGGTTCCACTGGATTCCGATGCGTTCCTGTGTTTCATGAGCACAGTCATCTACAGGGCGACCTGATAAGTGACGGGTTTCGAATTCCGAGACAGAGCTTCAAAATTGCTGTTAGCAAATAAGACAGTATTTCCGTTCTGATGGTAAAAGTGACCCAAGCTAAATAAAGAGGTCCAGTCGGTTTGTGAGCTTGTATATTAAGGGCATTCACTGCGAACACTGCAGAAGTGCAGAAACCCAATCTTTTTGTTCGTAATCGATAAAGAAACACACGCACCACGGACCATTTGACCCTCATGAATGGAAGCATTTGCTGAACAAGTAGTGGAAAATTCAGAGAGGAATTAACACAAGGAACACAACATTGAAGTCGTTAAATTTTGACGAACCAAACCTGGTAGATACCCAGCAGCTGGAGCACAGTTTTGCGGGCTGTGCTACGGATTTACCACCATCATCAAACCCGTCTTGAGGTCGACCAAGAGATACTGTGGTTCGGGCTGCTGATTACCTTAACAGGAACGTGGAACATCTTAGAAGAAAACGTAACCAAAAAGGTCGAAATGGACACGAGACCACTATGGAAGATGAGAAAAAGATCGTTGGAAGAGCAAGATGGTGTCTTATTGTTGTGTTTTACTGGTTCAGCTTTCTGTGCGTTGCCAAACCAACGGACATGAGTTAGTAAGTCTCCTGTCTGCAAAAACCCTGAGTGTTTACGTATGGGAACAAATACACATATAGTGACCATACGTTTGACATTCTTTTAAGGATGCGCTGTTCAACCCGTGTATCCAGACAGTGGTAGTTTAGAAAGACGTGCCATATGTATCTGCCTCGCATGCTTGAACAAGGAAGCCCTGGGCGCGCAGCTGATACAGAAGGCGTCTGTACTTACCATCGTGAGTGATCCGAGAGGACAAATGTGGACGACTGAATTTCCAGCGCATTGTAGGAGGGAATCAGTCGAATTTTAAATGTTAGATCCGTAGATGCTGCAGTGTGACCAACGTGTTATGCGACTAACAAAATAGGGCATTCTATGCGCGTCCTACGATATCAACGCTGTCACTTCAGTATTGATACAATTACATTAAATAAAACATTTTGGTTTGGTATTTTTTCCACTTGACCCTTACGACATACTTGAGTTCGTATTGAATTGGTGGCCAACATCTATACGAGGTTAATTCGGTGTTTATCCAGGTGTGGGGTACAACACGTTGAGGGAATTTATCCCAGCCAAGGTCAGCAGCTTGTCTGTAGCAATTCAAAACCTAGTTTCCATGAGAGTTAAACTATTTTGACACATACACACATAGGTGTTCAACAACCAGTGCTTCTCGTAAACTCCAAAGTAACTGCTGCTTCAAACTTTATCCTAGCGCCATTTACCCACGTAGAAACAAGTGCAGCAGCTGGCGGCGGGCGCCCCCCAGATGGTTACCAATCTGTGTAGGCTTCTTATTAAATGAAGTGATGCGTGAGTTCCGAAAAGTTTCACGACCTCCCGAGGTCCCCGTACCTTAACTACGAATAGGGTGAGTATGAAACCCCTATTGAGTCAACGCTGTTTTGGCCGATCAGTCCCAGAAGAATTCAAGCGCACCCGTAGCAAGAAGTGATGAAATAAAACGCTATCGAGGAAGCGGATGACCTGTTGAGTTTCCCAACCCCACATGAGGAAAATTAGCGGAAATTTACACTTTATCTCGATTCCGGAAGGTTGTGGTCAATGACTGCAGTCAATACAGTCGGAACTCTTCCGGTGGTGCCGGAAATATTTGCTAAGCTGTGGAACGCAGAGGTGTTAATCTTTGAGTTGAAGTCAGGATAGTAACAGATGCCAGTCAGGCAAGTTGATCTGGACAAAGCAGCTCTCACGGTTGAGAAACAGCATTATCGGTTGAAACGTTTACCTTGTCGGGCATTCCGTTCACATTCGGTCAGCTGGTGCTGAAAGTTGTGAACAATCTACTCACCACTGATGGCGGAGGACATGATATCGTCGTTTACTGCGCCACTGAACTACGGCATATGGTTGATGTATCACTCATATTACAGAGGAGGGGCCGTCCAACCATCTAGAATAATAACTGACGAAACAGTGAATGGTGGCAATTGATAACAATGTAGGCCAGAGCAAGACCCAATGCCTGTCCCAGATACCGGTGACCAGTGAGGTGGCTCCAGTGCCCACAGCAAAGAAGTCGGTCAACCAACCTCTTAATCGCACGCATGTTAATAGCCCCTCGTTTAGGAACCACTTGTACGAATTACTTATAAAGAATTGTCAGATTCATTGATAAGAAAGAGCCAAGAAGCTTGTGTTAAAATCCACCAGTAGATGGGTAGATGACAACCGACTGAATTTGCTGATGGTCTGACGGTCTCGAAAAACGCGAGTAACGTAAATGATGGGGCCGTACCGAAGCAAGAATGGGGAGTAGAAGGTGTAGATCGGGCTTGAGTAGACGCATCTGTTCAACGACATATTAAGAGTTTTTAATGATTGTTTGAGCCCTGAAAAAGCAAATACCGCATCCATGTGGATTCTAACAACAAAACCTTTGGGTGAATCAAATGTTTGAACTAGTCCCGAGGAAAGCCTGCTGGTTTGATTCTACGACCGCAGGATTATGGAGTTAGAATACGTTATATACCTGAGAACGCAATTCCTTGCTTGCTTGTTTGCTAAAGTTCCCTTGCCAAGTTATTTTCCGCTACGACATCCTCAACATTCAGGACCGACCCAGAGACAACCTCTGTCGCTCATCTATACGAGTGCAGTTTTCTGCCACGGTACATCTCAGCCGGCATCGGACTCTGCGACGTCGTAAGCACTACCTAACGCTGGTAATGCAAGAGGAACACGACTAGCATCAATGTCCTCGCTGCACGGCCACACCTACAGTTCATTGGCGCACATTCACCTTCGATCTCCACCGCTCACTTGTTTTTGCAGCACCACAAAAGATGCTTTGCTAGGCCATACGAGATTGTTTGCGCACGTTTGCAAGGAATCGTTTACCTTGTTTGTGCAAACCATGGATATCTCCAGGCCAATAGGCATTTCTCCACTAAACGACTGCGCGTATAACGCTAGCAGCAGCAAACCTAGGCTCTCTGGTATATCCCAGTCTAACTGACGTTCATTCGCACGATCTGCTTGAGGATACTTGTCAGTTTAGGCATCATGTACTATCCTTAGACACTTCGATTTATTCACTGGCTGATTTTCACCTGTGCGCGTTCACTGTATAGAGTTTTTTGTATTACCAATTTCCAGATTTTTATGTCGAGTTCCAAACATTTTACTGTATATCCACTGGAACTTGACCTACGTCACTATGGTATAAAAAGTTGTCATTTTGGAGACATCTTCTAAACAACTACACAATTTTTGAAGGTTAACAAGCCGTTCAGAATATTGCATAAATTGCTCGCTCCCCGTATGTCTGTCTACATCTCAGACATTTTGGATGGCTTGAATGGTTGCTGAACCTCTGAAGAACTCGTCGGAAGGCTGTCTAATGAAAGTCCCCTCAAGCTTCAAGCTTCTGGCAACGACAGGCGTTTTATCCTGATTGTATTTGTACACCTTGCACTTTGCACCTTTCAGGGTTTTCGCGTTGTTGAAGCCTAGCGACTTAGAAAAAGGTACAAAATGTCGAATCTTTCTCAGCATCCAACTGACACACTTCGACTGCATCGTTGTGGAGTAAACAAACTAGCTGATCGACTCATATTACTCCCTCGTTTTTTTTCAAATATTCTGTCTTTCAATGTTGTTAACAATACACGTAGTAAAGCTGTGAGCTTTGGTTTACGAGCGTTTCGTTTGCAACATTCGGAGTGAATAACATATTTATGAGCACTTCCGAAACCTAAAATTTATCCCAATGCTCAAAGTGTACAGCCTCACCGACTTGGGTCTGAAAGTTGTCAGAGTACAGCAAATCATAAACTACATGCTGAAAATGACATGAATCTAACCGATATGAAGAGAAACACTACAATCCGAGTCCTCAAAAATACTGAGGGAATCAGAGGTGATCAATGACATCCACTTTAAAGACAACCAAGCAAAACATTTGGACAGTTCGATTTCAGTTTTGAATGTTGTATTTTCATTTAAGTTTCTAACAACAACCATTAATTTTCAACTATGGAACTGAAAACAGTTCATTCCCTTCAGAAAGTTTGAACAAAACCGTTAGAACACGAAAACTGGTAGATGCAAGCATTTCGTATTGACTCATCAGTACCAAATTCATAACACGAAACGGATTTTTATATCGAAAGGTTAGGGAGGAAGGATGGATATTCAGTCGGGAGATTAGGAAAGGACACTAAGTCCAGGCATTGTTTGACGTGAGTTGATTGTTCTTACTTACTGGCGGCGGTGTGAATTAACCACAACCTTAATTTCCGACAAATTGATGAACCCGACTAATAATCAGTCAACTTTCAACAATTTTGTTTTTTCAAGTTGAACATCACCCACAATTGATCGCAGCTGTCGCATTCCCATAGACTTCCAGTCGGCCCCTTTCGAAAAGAAGCACTAGACTCGAGTTTCGCTCTCATTAGAGCTCGTCAGTAGTGCATATCCTTGCCACTGCCGGGACTAGAACTCCGGCCATTAACCAAATCCCTACTACTCATCAACAATGAAAATACCGCTCGACAAGTCAATGATTTCTGTGATTTCAACTTGGAGAGAAGTCCTAATCGAGGGGTTATCGATTGGAGTTAACAGGCAGTAACTGTGTCTCCTCTCGAGACGATCGGGCAACCTGATCATTACTCACAAGCGAAAGTGGTTGAGCGTTCACATGTGATAATTCGGTCGTGCCTAATGTGAGGTCAATGGCGCAGTGGTAAACACGGTTGCCTCATGAAAATGGCCGGAGTTCTAGTCCCGGCAGTGGCAAGGATATGCACTACTGACGAGCTCTAATGAGAGCGAAACTCGAGTCTAGTGCTTCTTTTCGAAAGGGGCCGACTGGATAGTCTATGGGAATGCGACAGCTGCGATCAATTGTCGGTGATGTTCAACTTGAAATTAATCAATACCTAACAACAGCTGTTATATTCAGCACATGCCGGGT
>LOND01000405.1:0-11723 GCA_014220965.1 Paragonimus kellicotti
GATGAATTCATCACGAATAGACTGGGGTCATGTGATTTTTATACGATAGCGCCATAATATAGCATTATTTCGGCCTGTCTGCTGATCATCTGAAGACGTACTTTTCAGTCGGCCATTACATGTTCAGAATGCCAGTTTTCCACCCCAGTAATATATTATAATGATAATAATAATATATATTTCTCAACGCATCCGAGCGTGTCTCTCACGAATGCGTTGAGAAATATATATTATTATTATCATTATAATATATTACTGGGGTGGAAAACTGGCATTCTGAACATGTAATGGCCGACTGAAAAGTACGTCTTCAGATGATCAGCAGACAGGCCGAAATAATGCTATATTATGGCGCTATCGTATAAAAATCACATGACCCCAGTCTATTCGTGATGAATTCATCAAAGCACAAGGAATCACTTTTTCAAGGGTTGTAGCGACATCGTCTTCAACGTTCAGAAGATCCTAAACTCACTGCGACATGAGAGTTTTCTTAATAGTGCCACCCTACTTAATCACATTACTTGTGAACGTAAAGTAACCATAACTAGCATAAAAAAAGTGTGCTGACGTGCGTACCGTAAATTTGTTCCTGGCTGTGTAAGTAATCCGTTTCATCTTTAACACTATGGGCTGCATTCCACAGAATAACAATGTTTCCGTTTTCGCCGTTGGAAATGCCGCCCGACCAGTCCGAATCTTCTTCGAATTCTAAAGGTTGACTAGAGTTTCCGGTAGCAGAGTAGTCGGTTTCTTTCGTTGTCCGTAAAGATTACATTATTACATTGTGTACAAAGTTGGCCATTCGCAAGCCTCGTTGATAACTCCAACTAATCAGATGAAGTTCGTTTTCTGTGAAGCACGCCGAAGGAAGGCAAGTAGGTCACACGGTGGACCTCATAGTAATAACGCAGTATACGCGGATATGTTCAGATTAATCGCAAAATTGGTAGAGTATTATACGCCAATGACTCGAACACCAGACATAAGACAACGGAAACATCTGCGAAAAACTTTTCAACCAGATCAGCAGCCGCACGGTACACTTCCTACGTGTGTTTTGCATAAGCCATGTCTGTAACCTTCGTGACGGTGCTTGGAAAATGCATCTCTCTTTGTCGTAGTGTTTTCAGAATCACCGTATGATATTCTAGATTTACGAATGGTCCAGACAGTCACATGCGCTCAGTGCTAACTGTGTAGTGACGGTCAACAGACACATCAGAACGCTGGGCAGTGGGCTGCCAAAAATATGCACATTCGACCGTTTCGACACAACAGTTTCAATATGCATGTTTTTGTCTTCTATACGACGGGTGGTTTACTTACCAAAAGTATGGTTAGCCTGAATGAATGAAAAGCCCATTCACTTTTACAAGCAAGTGGGATTTTGCTCACATACTAATACCTAACGTACAGACAAAAAATTATGACTTGTACTGGACAATCAACTTGTCCTCTGTTCCCAGTGAAAGCCATATTGCTTGTCCACCAGCGAATACGGTTTTGTTGGAAGTTACTCAAAGAAACAAGATGAAGTTAAATACGGGATGCGACATTCATCAAATGAAAGCGAAAAACTACAATGGCCTGCTCTGGATAAAGGTTGAGGATAACCCATCAATGTGATGATAGACTATCATAAACGAAGGTGTGAACAACAACCGTGTAAGATAACATTTTGAGCATTAGTCCAAAGACTGTATTAAAACTGACAGTTGTTTTGTTTGTCGTGGGGCACATAAAAGCACATCAGCTACCACATTTACACCGGGAAACATAGCATGATATAGTATGAGGCCATCGCGAGCTAACTGATGTTACATTACCTATAGCAACATCACCATATTCGAGACAAAGCTGGAACGTTATTTCAAGAGCAAACACAAAGAGTCCTAATACTTCCTTTAGCAGCGAAAAGCGGTAGTGACCTTTGGCAATTAAGAAATCTCGCAAAATGATGGTTCCGTGACAGTTATCTGCTTTAGCATGCGCAGTGTGTAGGTTATCTGAATCATGACTGCGAATTAAGAACCTCGCCCTCCTTTTGACGCAGTCCAACGTCACGCGCATTCTGAATATCATTCAGCAATACACCGACCGCCATGGGCGTCTGAACGTCTATTTACTGGATGTACATTCCGGTGACCTAAATGGAGGCTGCGTCGATGCTCCAAGCTTGCATTTTCGATGGGACAGTCACCAATGTGACAGTGAAGAACGGAAGATGCTCCGCAACTAAAGTTTTCGAAACTGAAGTGTTTTATCAGCTAAACTGTACCAAAGGTTAAATGTTTGCTAGGCATTTTCCGACTTATGCAGTACACGCGTCTGTACACAACAATTCAGTACGCCAGCCCGACGGCAATTCTATCAATCTGTTTCTTGGCACCTGTAAATGCATCCAAAGTATCAGTGAGGAAGCTTATGCAAGATTCCTGTTGAGATTTGCGCGAGAGGTTCGGATGCTCATCCAGTTTTGCGTACTTGTCCGTCGATATTTATAAACAACGTATGGTGTGAAATAACGGCGTAATATTAAATAAGGTATGCTGGCTTCTTAAGTTATCTTCCAGAAATGAGAGTCGTATCAACTAACTCAATGTAAAATAAAGTCAAAATAATCAGTCATGGAATATTTCTACATAAGAAATAATCACCGAAGATACTGCTAAAATTCCGAACTTACCTTAGTCGTACATTGATCCATTACTTGAAATCAGATTCGTGCAAGATTAACTCGACATGACGATACAATACAAATATTCAGTCCCCGTTACAATCGCCGGGTAGTTTAGTATAGACAATTTCGAAGTGGTTTCACTCAAAATGCCGTCCCGATGTTGGTGACTGAAGTCCAACTGAGAAATACAACTAAAGTAAGCTGGCGATCGACCAAGCTGAACGGAAGCATTAAAGAAATATAGTGTGTACACGAGAAGTGTATATTCGGCTCGAGTCATTTTAAGCAATGCAGTGCACTTGTATATAACCAATTTATGCATACTGCACATGAAGCAAATCAAAATACGAAATTAGATACATTACCCCATAAACCTGATCGCCTGCATTCTAATGAGTAGATTGCGGATTCACTGACCTTCAGATTCTGCAGCGGCTTGATTGTCGGGCGTAAGATTCTCTCCTGCCGTATTTTTGCGTACGTTTTGTGTGTACTCTGTTCTTTGTCTTTTTTTATATTTTTGAGTGCATTTATCCAGACTTGACGTGATTTTCTTCATGGTTTCGGGTTCTGCGTTGCATAGAATTTGAACACCAACCAACTTCTAGCCCCAATTCCTGTGATCCGAAGTGAACTGAAAGTCAGCGATTTGTTCACAGGGTCGAGGTTGGAGACCCAATCCACCCGGATCCAATCAGTTTGTCCGTTTCGATGTCAGCTTAATATACAGGTTACGAGATATAGCTAATGTGTCCTTGTTTCTTTCTGGAATTGGCTCCGAACTAATAAACTTTTGGTCTGTCTAACGGATACGCGCCAAATGTATGGCAGCAGGGTGTTAGAGCGAAACCTGCAAATCGAAAATGACGTAGGCTTGTACCACGGTCCATAATAGGATTCACTTCATGCTGAGTGGGTTAATTCAAGGACGCTGTATATCGCACAGACTGGCTAACATACGTTACCGTTTTTACATTAAACACCAAGTGACGATGTTGGCTATAGTTACATGGTTGGGGCATATGGGCGTAGTAAAATATATAAGGCACATGAGGCCAGATACACTGTAACGGGTACTAACTGAGTGTGTGTTACCTACATTAATCTGATGTTTCCTTTATATTGCCAAAACTATGGACTATACCCTGATACACTCAAATAGGATTCATTCTTGTGAGTTTGTGTTTCTTAAGAAACTGCGAAGTGCTTTCTTACTGATCCTGCCTACATATGGTGTTCCCAAAGAGCACCTTACGGAATTTTGCAGACAGCAATGAGTGAAGTAGTAATTCACTTTTAATCGTCCCGAGCAATACGCACGATCCTTGGGTAAACGCCCTGGACGCTCAGAAAAACCCTATTATGGACCATGTAATGTAAGCCTACTCCCCCAAATGCGTTTTGATATAATGTAATCTATGCGCAGTGAATGAAGAAGCACATCGACGTTTTGGAACGAAACATATCGTCACATCATCAGATAATATAGTGGAATCTACTAGTTTAATTAACGTCGATGACTTTTTATGTTGTTGTCGACGCAGATTCATTTCAAGTAGGTTTATAGTTGATTCGGCATTGCTTTGCGCTTCACTAGTAGTTGCTAAAGGCGTACGCCTGATTTGACTTCAGCTACCTTTATCTTAGCAAAATTCGTAACTGGTGCCTATAACAGCTGTGGGTGCCGTGTCACGACAGTTCGTTGGTGGTAAGCGGTAACCTCAGGCTTTCTACAAACGTTTGCAACCCGTGGAATCCCACTACAGTACGTTTGGTAGGGCATTACTAGGAATCTACATAGTCATTTGGTAGAAGGCAGAACCTTCTCGGTTTGCAATGATTATAGACAGTGAATCTATCCTTTAATTGCTTCATTCGACGGGCATTCCTCAAAGAAAATCAACCACCTGAACTGTGTATCGCAATTTACGACTGATATACGACATGTCTCACGTACGGAAAATTGTCGCGGACACTTTTTCATAGTCTCAGCGCATCTGCTCTTCATGAGTTCTCCTTATCAGTGGCGTGTTGCTTTCCGATATCCGGTCTGGTCCACTTGACATCGCTATCGTCTCTTATTTGCTTCCAGACTTCCAAAAGAGTACTCTGCGAGTGGAATTATACCCACCACCGCGCAGAACGTTCCCGAGAACGTCAAGACATTTTAGTGATCAGAGAGCAACCCACCGGTTGGTACCTGAACGTTAAGCGCTGTCACACTTATGCATTACGTGCTGGACATGCGCCCAGTATCGTGTAAGATCCAAGGCTGGGAGCATGTGTGCCTTACTAAGTCTAAAGTGTTTGCTACTGTACCAGTTTACTTACCTCATCTTGTGTTTTGGAACAGATTGGCCTTTCACTGAAGCGCACAGCGAACTTGACATAAATCAGTGCATGATAATCCCCGGATAGATGTTCTTAGTTAGCCTACAGTTTTGGAAGCAGCTGCATCATCGCTAATAATTACATGGTCAACCTTACGTCTGGGGTTCGCCAGGTGGCACATCGACGTCTAAAACGCTAAAAATGCGTAATCACGGGGGACGGACCGTTGCCAGCGCATAGCTGTAACGAATGTTTGCTGCTGTCTTTTAAAATCTAGCCTGCTTGCTTGGATATCTAAGTCTTCGGCCTGTACTACAATATCTGTATGTCGTGCAGTATGCAGAAGGTTAGTAAATTCGTAACAACTTCAAGTTTTGGCTGTGTTCGGGCCACATTTTTTAGGGGCATACACCGTAGCAGCAGAGTACGTTTGTGACGGACGTCTTTCGGTGCTCTAATCGTACATTTAAACTTGACAGCGCAGAGACAGCTGTTAGTGGAGATTCAGACAAACGGCGTTTCCTTTACCTGCGAGCTTGGGGGAATTTCAACTCCGATCTTACCGGTGATTTGCGCCCCGTGATTTTCAAAGAAACAGATTTTCTACACATCGAATCATTTGACGAAGATTGGGCATGTAGTATCGATGTGAACCACTGAAGTCATGTTTCAACATAGCGAATGCCTCCATCGTTGGCGTCAGTGTCGCCTACCTGCATAGATGTTTTGACGCTGAATTTGACAAGCATGAGTTATGTCCGGGGGTGGGGGACAACAGGGGCTCTTTGTCTGTCGGGCAAAGATATCAACTTGTCGTCCGGTGCATCTTCATGGCGACTGTGACTCCCGTTGCGAACAGCGACAATGAGAGCCTGGTATGCTTGAAAGCAATATTGGGGGGTCGCTAAGTAGAGAGTGATTTAACAAATGGGAGATGTGGAAAGTGCGTTTATGCGACGAAATGGGGGCGAAACCGGCTACATGTACCTCAGCCAAAGAATTGGCCCACTAAAGTGCAACCGAATTCTCAATTCTTGGTTAGTTCGTAAGATCCTAACTGTTATGTCGGCATGACAGGCAGATGAAGGGGGTTCATTCGACTCTCCCCATTCGGAGCTCTTCGTCCGGAGAGTTAACCCATAAGGCACTAGATCGAAGCACGATGTTCCGAATCCGTTGTGACTTGTGGTTCGGTTCGTAAATCCTTCGGGTGGATTCCCCCCATCTTGAATGTCTCATGCACCTTGCGTGTATTTGCAAAGGAATCAGTTCAACAGCTTGTAGTTACACAAGGAATTCGGATCTGGTGTAGTAGATCTGCCCGACTAGGAAGTCTAAGTTCATCAAGTTCGTTATGACATCTGTTCCTGACCTTGGTGACAGGTGACCAAATTGGTTTACACGCCTTTCAAACGTGGTTCGGTGCTCGACGTATCCTTTCGTACCGATGATCGCCGTGGTAACTCGTGTGACTTCCTCGGATCCTGTCCATTGTTGTCCATTGTTGAGTATCTGTGCATCGTATAAAGGACACTGACCGAGAATTCATCTGCTCCGGTTGGGAGCATTAAAAATTTTTTGTGGTGGTGTCATATGCTTTTGGTAGGAGTACCTCCAAAATTGTTTATCGCACACCTGCTGTCATTCGTTAATCTGTTAGTACTACTGTTTGGTGTTCATTATTGATCACTCAGGGCGCATCAAACTTATCTAGCAGTTTACTTTCGCGTGAAAGGCCATTCAACAATTTGCAACGTGGAGACAAATCTGATGGTTTTGAGCTATCCAGTTCGGTCACTCGAGTACCGGGTACACTTGAACGAGTTATAAACCAATTTGTAAGGCCCTGACGGAATAGAACTTATATATATATATATATATATATATATATATATATATATAATGTCGAACTGGTGCTGATCTCATTTGTTGAGGATGATTCCATTGAAAGCCATCTCCACTTGAGATTGAGCAGTCTCCTTTAGTTATCCATATTGTTTCAACTTGTATGAATCTACAACTAGCACCGAATCTACTACCGTGCAGTAAGAGTAGTGTTTTGATCTAAAAATATTTTACAGGTCACTGACGCCAAAACTTGAGGTAGATGGTTGGGTCATGCGCTGAGGACATGGACCAATTGTCTTCGACATGGAACAGTTTGACCGACGCCGCAGGCGGTTCGTGAGTGATAAGGAATACATAGACACAAAAATGAACGAGGTTATCCACAAGTGCGAAGTGCACGCTGTACACACTAACCATATCATCTACCCTGTTCAGCATATTCTACGTGTGTTGTGCAGAAGGACCAAGCAAAGCACGGCAATGTGAATTCTCAGGATCAATCAGATTATTACATGACGGAAGCCTCACTCCGAGACCTTCGGAATCCCCCAAGGCTCCTTCCAGAATATCACCTATTTCATTGTTGAAAAGGAAGCAGGAGACCGGACACCCCAGTTAAACGTCACTTGAATTTGAGAACGCTCGAAACAGCTTAACCCTGTGTGCACCCCGAACTCAAGGATGACATCCATCGACTTCAACAAATTGGCACACCCCTTCGGGCCTTCTCTGCAGTGGAGACAACCCCAGAGAGCATGTCGGGAAACGAAATCACGAACAGTTTTTGGGTACGAAATTGTGAAAGCCGTTAACTGGGAAAGAGAATGCCGAAGCTTCATTGTCTATCGTGAGATAAAGGTATGATGGATGCACCCTCGACCAAATCAGAAACCTGCCTCTTCTCTTATTTAGTGTTGTGTTCAAAAATTCGGGGCAGTATGAGATCCTTGAGCAATTTGAATGCGATAGAGACAAAGTTGACACATCTTTAGTCGTCATATGACGTCCTGGCACCTTTTTCTGAAAATAGAAGTTATTGTTGATAAGCGCCAGTTATGAGGCACTTCTTCAGTTTTCCATGTGGGACTTAGGAGTGTGCTCAGTTTGGGCAATAGGTTCCCACTAACATGTTTGAAAAGTGCTGAGGAAAGAAGGTCCGGACTTGGAACTTTATTAATTGTGAATAACTGAAGTTCCAAAACCACTTTTCGACGGAGGATCATCGAGAATGTCGTAACTAACCGCACTACCTCCATCATCCGCAACTGAACCAGCGGGCTCGGGCCGGTTAAATTGTTCTTCCAAATGCTCCGACTATCTGTCAAGTCTCTACGACAAACTGCGAACTCGTAAGCCCTCTTTTCATGTATGGGGATACACACCATGTAGACAGCCAAAGCAACCGCGAATCAAGGAAAACAGTACCCGCCTGTTCTCTGATAAAAAACGCCTCTTCTTCTCAACTCTTTCAATCAGATACGTTTCTCGGTCTATACGTAAACTCCTCACACGTTTGTGCTTGAAATGACGGCGGTTGATACATTACTTGGAGTCAGGCGGCTCAGTCTGTGTTTGTTAATAAGTTACGCTGAATCGGTAGAAATCCGCTTCTTCCGTAACTTTGTTCTCCTGAAACGGACCACCTATCAAGAGGTACACATAGCTATTGATACTTCTAGAAAGTGATCGTTTAAGTCGCTCCACTTATGTTATAGCGTTACTACCCAGCAATTTGCGTGATAAATGAGTCACCGTCATCATCATCATAGACAACAATACATCAGTGGTTCACACTGATGCTTAACTGTCACACAACCACGAAGGAAAAGAAAACCTATATAAGAAGAGAGAAGAAAAAAGAAGGGAGAGGAAAGGACCTAACTACTAAAAATAGCTACGTCTATATTCAAACATTCAACATCAAGGTGCCTACACCTTGCAAACAAACAACCGAGCTGTAAGTGAAAGTAAGGCGTCATCAGCAAGACAGCTTCCTTACGGCTTTCACTGCCCCGCATCATTAAGTGCACTCACTTCACAGACAACTCGGCCAAACAACGACAACATTCACGCCACTGAGCTCGATTAGCCGCCATCTCACCTAACGTCTCAAGCCACCGACTCTGTGAGTCGCGAGGGCCCCAGCCCGGGAGACGAACCCGACCTACAGTGACCAACCCCTTCGTGAACGATTTCATTTGTCTACGCCAGGTCATCATCTGTCCACCTCGCACCTTGCGCCAGTCGGCCGCAGCGTCCGCAAACAGTGCTCGGTGTGGCAAACGACTAGCTGGCATCCTTAGTACATGACCTAACCATCTAAGTCTGTGCAAATGTAGCGACTGAACAAAAGAACTCGTTTGACAATCAGTGCCAAACACCCGCTTCCTAACCTCCTCGTTACTCGCTGTGCCACCCGATACGAGCGATTGAACGCAGACATCGGTGGTCAAATACCTGAAGACGGTTCACGTCTTCTACCCTGAGCTAATGGTATGCGTGGATGCTATCCTGATCTTTTATTTCACTTACATACCAGTTTTGCTCGATTGGCCAACACTAATTGGCCATGGTCTTCCGCAGAATATTGGTTGGTATCTCATGCTGGTTCGTCCAGTACAGTCTGGTTACAGTAACGAATTGGCAGAAGTGGCCGCGTTAGGTCTTCCAAGTGCGTACGCAGACAACGCACGAGTCAACCAAGTGTCGAGGGGTCATTACGCGACACAAACACGTATCTGTCGAATTTGCAGCACATGCCGTGATGTGAACGCTGCGTAGATGATTCGGTAACCTGGGCTTAAATTGACAATCGTCAGGGCTCAAATAGTAACAATCAGTGAGATTGAAATACTTCTACCCCCACTGCACCACACGACCTAACCTCTAATAAATTCAGAAAGCATCAAAGTTTCTGCTTCCACGCAAACGACTTTCAAGTTCGAGGTGTTCTGTTAGTCCTTTTCTAAGAGGTTTGTTTCCATTTGTAAATAATTACAATTAAGAGTTACATTCGACACTATCTGAACGCGACAGACAGTCCTATGCCTGACTTTAAATGCAACAAAGTGTTATCCGGCATTAAAATCAGCGTTTGCTTCGCTGGTCTTCACAACGGAAGTACAGAAAACGTTACAATGTTTCCTGTTGGAATTAATGAAAAATGTAGCGACTGAACAAAAGAACTCGTTTGACAATCAGTGCCAAACACCCGCTTCCTAACCTCCTCGTTGCTTACTCGCTGGTGCCACCCGATACGAGCGATTGAACGCAGACATCGGTGGTCAAATACCTGAAGACGGTTCACGTCCTCTACCCTGAGCGGCCAGGTTTCGCTGCCGTAAAGTAATACAGCCCTCACTGTTGTCTGATATACGCGACCCTTAAGCTTCAGAGAAATACCTCTCTGTCGCCATAGGTGTCTCAGATTAGCGAACACCGCCCTAGCCTTGGAAATACGCGCTTCTATTTCATTCCCTACACCTCCGCCGCCACCGCTGATGCAGCTTCCCAGATGCACAAACCTGTCAAGTATGCCAAGATCTACTTCTAAATAGCAGAGTTAAGAGGTGCCGTACCGCTGCATTGTGATTCTGAAGCAGAACTAAAAAGTACATCTCAATTCTGGTCGACCATGTTGCCAAAACGGTTTTATAGCTCCATTGCGTCTATTTTCGCGCCCTTTCCAATTAACTCACCAAAAAGTTTTAAGTTAATTTTCACTGCTATAGCGCCTGTTGTTTCTAGTCAATTCACACATACTTTGGTCAAGTATCTGTAAATCAGTTATAAAACATTGAGTGATCCTAGAATTTTGTCGCGGAGTGGATTTCCAAGTTCTGACATAACGTGGAGTACTTTTGAAATGATACCTCCTTGGGCGTGGTTCCAGGTAACTCACCAGCCAACTAGTGACATCGTTTTTTTAATCCATATTTGAAACTGATTATTAATCGCTCCAACCCAACCCACAGTTTTATTTCCGCATCCCTTTGCCAGTTACCCACAGTTCTACTCCAATCCATCAATGCATGTGGTTCATGCGTTTCGTGCACTATGTCCGTTGGCGCAACAAGTGCATATTCCAACACTACCGGTAGAATCCCGATCGATGGGGTATTGGTAAGCCCTCGAGCCTCTCTGTCGGCTTCAACCTCCGTGTCGTTCTCCTCCATAAATTCGAAGCTCTCAATGACAACTCACGATCAGGCCAACAGCAACCGTGATGAAACTTCAAATAGACAACAGCAGCAGAATAGTTCGTCGTCTGGTGAAAACCCTACTACCCATTCATTTACGTCTGCTGGCTCAACCTTGAACGTGAGCAGTCATACGTTGGACAAAGTCAAAGTTGCCAAGGTCACTTTGGAAAACTATTATGACAATCTAATAGTGCAATATAGAGAACGTCAACACCGGTACAAGATTCTTGAATCCATGATGGAGAGTGAAGGTCTCACAGAAGAGCAGGTATGCACGTTTTCGGAAATTGTGCCAGATTTCTGTACCGTGGCTAATGTTGACTGTCCTCACAAACTGACATTACGCATTTAAACAGAATCGTTTTGATGGTGACTTTGCCTACATCATCAGGATGACGTCAGAGCATTTAGTCACTGTGGCCAGTCTACGTATAGTGTTTTCGATTTCAATTAGGGTAATGTGCTACTGCAAGACACGGTGGACTGAAATCCTACCTTTGGCATTACAACTAACCGAAAAGCAATTGCGAACCTCAGTCTCAGTGGGTGGTTCCAAATCTACCGACCAGGGTGCTACATCACAAGTTTGTGGCGGCAACACAGTAGAAGCAGGAGGCCAGCTAAATTGACCCTCAAAGTGTTCCGCCTGTGTCTCTGAC